>SNQJ01S0219611.1:0-15198 GCA_010110895.2 Picea sitchensis
TTGAATCAATGTCACAAAACTTTGGACAATTTTCCACTTTTCACAAATTAACTAAACAACAAATATTTATTTCATTTTTTCAATCAATATATATAAAATAATAAATACTTTATTTATTTATTTTAACTTGGATGAATACATAATACCAATCTTTGAATATCATCTTCAAACAATTATGAGAGACCCTGATTTCTGTAACTAGACCTAGCTTGTAGTTCTCATCTCCAACTGAGAAATGAGAAATCCAACCCTCATAACAAGTCCCAACTTGTTGATCTCAGGTCCAACTGAGATGTGAGGAATCCAATCCTCATACAAGACTCATCTTGTAAACTGGCACCAACATGATAGAATGAACCTTCATTCAATCCATTATATATAAATATATATACTTCAACAAATTCAACTACACATCTTCTCACCATTCCTTCTTGTTTATATAGTCTTCCAACTGGTGTGAATTTGAATCATTGTATATTTTGATATTTGAACCATTGTACCTTTTCATTTAAAATGATAATATTAATCTTTAATTAATATCAGTTTTCCTTTTATCCTTTATTCATAATGATCATGAATTAACTCTCTTTTAATCATGACTATGTGTCGGTTATTTTTTCTTCATGAGTTTATCACAGACATGGACCGACTCATTATATTGTACTCATGCTTCTGATGTGTTCTCAGTTCACAAACAGATCATATTTTGATCTTTTATCAATTTTTTTGTATTATTCCAGTGTTAACTCACTGTCGAATTAAATTTTTAAGAGGTGCTTCCTTCAAACCATTTACATATGACCATATGCGCAAAACCATGGGCTTATTGATTTGAAAATTTTCTTCTTCTTCTTCTTTTTGTTTCTTTATTCCATACGACCGCATGTGGTGATCAGGAGCTAAGCTAAAGAAGTTCTTGATCACTTTTCAAGATCACTGGTCACATTTTAATGTCACTATGAGATGGATGATTCTCATTTACTTCGGAACTTCGGCTGTTCATAGCTCCTGAATTTTGGAGTAGCAATTCCTATGAAGTGATTACCTACTGAATGAGTCATAAAGAGGTGGTGGCCGCTTGCTGTCGGTTAACACCTCCACTTATGCTATCCTTCCACTATACTTGATCATCAGTTGGGATAGATCAGGAGCTAGATCAATAATTAACGTTGACTTTGGCCTTCGACACTTCCAGTGATTTATCCTTCACATTCCTTCAAACTTCCAGAGTTCATTTTGTCAAAGTAGATTAGACGATTGGATTTTATTCACACGATGAATGGTTCTCGATCATTTTTTAACGTCGTTACTTTGGGTATTTGCTGGTGGTGAAACTCCCAAAGTACAAAACTGTCGGAGTGATGTAACTTACTAATGTCACTTGTTGATGTGGCATGGGCCGAGTGGTTTCCATGTTTCACTCAAATTCATGATTTAAACGTACCTGAAATGTTGAATTCATCTTGACACTTGTCATTATCTGACTGTGCCATGTATCCTTGCTGACGTGGTTTGCTGATGTAGATCTCTCGATGTGGTACATATTCTTCTCCTGTATCTAACGGTTGTCCTAACTCCCAAAATGTATCACAGATCAGACGATGCATGTCCTCTTCGAGACATTTGTGGCTTAAATTGTTTTTCCACTTTACTCGATCCAACGGTCAGTATTTTATTCGAAGTGTTCCTCATATCGAATGATTCATTTCCACTTCGGGACTTCGACCTTCGGGTAATCTTACTTATTCTCTACCCTTTTATATTGAATTTTTCAGCACCTAAGTTGAACACTGTTGATCTAACGGTTCCCATTTTCTATTAGAGATAAATTACTAATACTTAATTCTAGATCAAATATTGATCTAACGACTGAGAAACATTTTGAACCACCTACCTCATATCTGATGGTCCTTATTTAACTTGAAAAATATTAACTCAATCCAATGACTATCGGGAATTCGGGTATTCGGGATCTTAGCCCTTTTGCCTTGCTTATCATGTCCTTCCACTCAACTTGATCCAATGGTTGAGAATGCTCTCAGAGTAGATCAATCATCAGAGATTATTGTGGGGTCCCAACTAGTATGACGTTTAAAACTATCATCGAGATATACAATGGAAACTGCTCATTAGTAGTGGAACTGATCCCAACTGTAGATTTATTTGGTGGATGATGATCGATGGTCTAGACTAATTGCGGGATTGGAATTAATGTGTTGTTTAATTCTCCCTTCGTTCTCCACAATCAATACCTTCCCTTTATCTGATGTTTTCATATCTGATGGTCATAACTTGATTTGATCATTGACCAATCCTCCAATGATACTCCTCTTATAACTCCCAGATCTGATGGTCCTTATTTGTCCCATAATGATAATGGACGGCTTTTGTGCATCATTTGTTCTGAGCCTCTTATGCATCATCTCTTTTGCGCTTTTTGGGTTTATAATTGGTTTCCAACTGAACCAAGGATATCTGCATGCTCTGATCTTGTGTGATCTAATAATCTTCCTCTCCTGAGCTTTGATCTCTTCATATTGTCTGACATTTTCATTCTTTGCATACTTTCAATGCGCTTTTCCTTCTTATATTTGATCTTTTCATATTGTTTGACATCAATAACAATTTCATATATGATAACTTATCATCACATCATAATGACATTGACTGTTGACATCAATGACAACATACCCATGAAAATATGTCCAACAGAAGGAGCATCAGTGGGTTCTGGAGGATAGATATTAAATGGACTATATATGGATGTTGATGTCTAGAAAAATGTGTTTTTGGTGTTTCTAGTTAGATAGAAAACAATATCCATAAACAAATAGATGGAATACAACTTTGGATAGGAAATAAAAATAAGAAGACAAAAGGAAATATATTTGTAAAGAGGAAATGGAAGGAACCAAAATTGGAAAATGACAACAGTAAGAAAATATTTATTGGTATTTAGAACTTGATGCAATTTTCACTTGCCTCTTTGAGGAGGATACCTCCTACATGATTAGATATAAAAAGATATAAAATTATATAGTTTCTACTATTATATATAGTTTCTAATTGACCAAAACCTTAACCATCTAATGGACCTCCATTAATGAGGCTTAAACCACTAACTAGTGGATTTTCTTTAATGAGACCACTTACATTTATTGATTTCACACTATACTACCTAGTGGTGCCTCATTTAATAAATATGCCCCTCAATACATTGAAAAAAAATATATTCCAATAACTAGGGAGGTTAGGGTGGGACCCTAACATTTCCCTCCCCTTTACAAAGTAGCCTTGTCCTCAATTCTAGAGATAAGAAAATTTGTGGAGAATATTTATCAGTTCCCATATAACATCTTTACGATATGTATGCCTTGGATAGTGCATTGGTGAAGATTACTCTCACATTTCTCAAAAATGACCTCAAGATGCCACCAAATACAACCCTTCTCATCGAATTTTGGAAGGTTGAAGTTTAAATATGCAATCAAACCCAATAATTTTATTTGAGCACGACACATGAAAGACTAGGTGGACTTTAGAGTTTCTAGGAAGAGCCAATTTGAAATCCACTAGACCTATGTATTTAAGGATATTATAGGGTATATAAAACACAAGATCTAACTTATGGTGGCTCTTCTGGTTAAGTGAAGTCTTTTAATAGGGTTGGAGATGTAAGAAAACCTAATCACATTTGTCAAAATGTTGTTTAGAGAGATGTTGATCATGTTATTTATTCATGCAATTCTAAGCGAATATCAAATTATATTTGAGGGTAAAAAGCATATTAGCACGAGTTGTCAAGGTGTTGTCCACCTTTTGAACCTTATAGAGGCCTAACAAGTATAATATTACTGATAAGGGTGGGTTTCCATAGACTTCCTTGGACCCATTTGGGTTTCCAGTATGGATAAAAACAATTTAAATAAGTTTCTAAACATTTGTTGACTACTTTCATCTAGCCATCAGTTTGGGGGTGATATGTTGTGTTGAGATTTAATTGGGTACCTTGAAATTGAAACAAATTCTACCAAACATTATTGGTTAAGGTAGGATCATGATTAATCATAATGGATTTAGACATTCCCTTTAAAAACATTTTCCATGAACATGTGCTACTATGTAGGTCTTGAATGGGTGTTCTAGGGCACAAAATTGAGCATGTTTGGAAAGGTGATCAACAACTAACATTATTATTGATTTTTTTTCCTGATTTTGATAACCCCATAGTGAAATTCATAGAAATGTCATCCTACATAGTGGTAGTAATGGTGAGGGTTGTAAGGCTCTTGGATGCTTCACTGTTTCCCCGTTGTGTCCTTGGAAAACTTCAAATTATTCCACAAAGGTGCAAATCTCCTTGTTTGTGCCTTCCCAAAGAATGAATGGTTAATCCTGTCCTATTTTTTTTAAAACCCAAAATGACTTGTTGTGGGAGAGGTGTGTAATGAAGATAAGAATAGGGATTTAAATGGGGAATATCAAACCAAAAAAATGCATCCTTTATAAAAAATATCATCATCCTACCATGTGTAACCTAGGTGTGATTGTGATTTGACCTATAGATGGTGGATTGTGTGCATGATCTTGTCATTAATTGATCATTCTTGATGTACCAAATGTATGCAATTGAGTACTGGGAAATATAAGGAAAATAAGGACCCGTTTTCATCATACTTCCTAGGGAGAGCATCAACCACCACATTTTCCTTTCCCTTATTATAGATAATCTCATAGTCATAGCCTAATATTTTTATGACCCACTTTCTCTTCTCTAGAGATGAAAACCTATGCTCTAGGAAATATTTCAAGATATGATGGTATGTTTGAATCTAGAAATAACACCCCATCAAGAAAGGATGTGACAAATCAGTTCCTTGAAGAATAACCAACATTTCCTTTGGAGAGGAGGATTTCCCCAAGTTTATATCACATAATTACATACTACTGAAGGTTAATGGGTGTCCTTCTTATATTAACACAACACTAATTCCTTTTCCCATGGTATCACATTCCAAAAAAATATTATTATGAAAATTAGGAAGGGCAAGGACTAGTGTGGTACACATAACGTATTTTAAATCATGAAAATCCTATTCATCTTCCTCATTCCAACTAATTGTATTCTTTTTTAGTAGGGTAGTGAGAGGAGTATAATTTTTATCATAGTTTTGGACAAAATTCTGGTAATAGCCCGTGAGGCTAAGAAATCCACACAAAATTTTGAATGTCCTAAGACAAGGTCAATCCTTAATCACCTCAATTCTATTAGGATCAACATGCACACCTTCCTCGCTAACCATGTGTCACAAATACTTGAGTTTTGAAGAAACAAAAGAAAATTTAGAATTATTAATGCACATTTGTTGATTACATAGGAGTTATAATACTTGATCCACATGTGCCACCAAAGTTTTTTTATAGACCAAGAAGTCATGAAAGAAGATTGTTGGCGCACAGTGGGAAGACCTGGGGTTAATCATCAACATATCAAAAAAACCATTAAAAATTATCCCTTTTATCAACATCTATAAGAAAGTGATGTTTCATGAAATTGCAAGTAGTCAGCGCTCCCTGCATGTATTGTGACAAGGGACTAATCGCCTCTCATGGATCCTTGAAATCTAGCGGTGGTGATTTTACCAATCACCTGAGGCTTTTGGTGTAACGACAACTGTACTACCAAAAAATGGTATCATAGCTAGAGGTAACGAGTTTGATACACACTTGGGTCATGCTGAGGTGGATATTGTTGCACAAAATTTCAAGCAGTCAGCGCTCCCCGCGTGTATCATACAAGGGACTAATATCCTCTCATGGATCCTTGAAATTTGGGGGTGGTGAGTTTACCAATCACCTGCGGGTTTTGGTGTAACAAAAGTTGTACTACCAACAAGTGAATTCTCACCCAAGGCATAGAGAGGGGTTGCGGGAACCAAGGTTCTACAGTGATGAGGGTAAGTGAGGAATTCAACATGTTATTACTAACCACCTACTCCATTGCACAATTTCCATTAATTAATAGTTACTTAACACTTAATATATTCTATGTGCAACATTCTCCCACTTTACATTCATTCATTTAGAAGTTACTTTAGTGCATGACATCATAACATCATATATGAATAACAAATTCAACATACTTTGACATTTATCAACATTTCACCATAACAGTAAACATTATAACATGTAAACAAAACACATCATGACACAAGGGTTTAACGTGGTTCACCCAACTTGGGATACATCCACAATGAATGGATTCTTTTATTAGTCATTGGTAATATTCTTACAAATGCATATTCGGCTACAAAATATGAAATAGTAAGATTACCCAAACCTACCTAACTGTTATTCTATAGTACGAGCTTCACTCCTCAGCCATAGCACCTAAACACTTAGCCAAAAACTCAACTCATTCTCAATGCACCATAAACTCTCATAATTTGAACCCCTTCTACCAAAATCCCATTACATGTTTATCCATCAATATAGAGCTAAGCGTGTTACAATGTGGAAAAAAATTCCCAAAATCATAACTACTTTCCACCTTTTTTCACTTCTCCATCGTGTTTCCACCTTTCACGTTCTTTGACTCCTTAAATACCATTCCCCTCACGTGCTCTAGTACATCTTATAAATACCTTTTCTTATTTGACTTATTCTGCCGCAGATCCAAAAACTTAACCAAAATTCCTATCCAACAGGCCCCCAACACTCACTTATGGCTTGCTCTGAGCCACTCATTCTTTCTTCCAGTGTGCCATGAATTTTTTGAAGTTATTTTTTTCTATCGTATCCTTTTACTTTACCTCTATTTCCTTATGCAAAATTTGGTCAAATGTTTTGGTAGTGACTCGAGCCTGCATCTTCTCGACACTTTCATCATCTTCCTATTTTATTATACCTAAAGTTGTTGCTAACACTATTGTCACTTTGTATGCTTCATCCTCTAGTACTCATATCTGTTATGCACAAGAATGTTGTTTTTACCTTAGTTGATGTGTTTTTGAATATAGATTTATGTTCTCATTCATTGGTATTACCATCTCTGCTGGTTGTAATGTTCCCATCATTGCTTTGAATGTTTTGACCTTTTCCTACGCATCCTGAATATTCTATCGGATCTCCCATTAGTCCTTGTATTCACTTAGTTGTGTCCATAAACACATGTTTTTTGTATAAATCTAAGAACATTCTACTTCTATAGTCTTTATTTTCTTCATCGTTATTGTCATTGACTTCTCCTTTGTCTCCCTTTCTTTAGGTGGAGTGTTTGATGTCATGCACACTTCTAGGTCGACTATTTGTGTGTGGAAGCCTTGAATAGCTTTGAAAATATTAATTACTTGTTCTTTGACTAGGTCTTCCTTCTCTATCTAAGCCTTTTGGACTTCTTGGTATACTTTCTTGAATGCTTGCTACATTATTTCAACCTTCTGCACAACCTCATTCCGCTTCTGCTTGACTTTGTTGAATTTCGTCTCCAAGGATGTGTTCTTGGTCGTAACATTAACCAACTCTCTCAACGTCTTCATAATTCATCACCCTCTATTATTTTCCCTTTATGCCTAAAATTTTCATCTTCTCCACTAGTTTTTTGCATTCATTACCTTCCTTAATGCTCCATTAACTCCATATATTCAGTGAATTATCCATTTGATTTTGCTGCCTGTCAAGATCTTCTGGTCAATCTGCATTTATTATTGCATGGATACACTACTTCACCATTATGGTAGATATTTATTGCACGTCCTTGTCAGTAAATGAGATATAATTCCACACTAAAACTAGAAGAAGAGAAGAATAATTTAATCAATAACATAAATGACAGAGAAGTCACATAGTACACAGATATTTTACCCTGGAAACCCAAACTGGGAAAACCAACATTCCTTGAGTTTTCTGCTCTCTTGTTGTCTTATTCAATCTAAATAAAAAATTTCATGTCTAACAATGTTCCACACCTAAGAAACAATCGACATCATACCCTCTTTCCTGCACAAGAACAACCATGTAGCCAATATGGATTACATCTGCATGACCAACAACCTACATCTAAATATTCTCTAAAGACTAGTTATACTACTATTCATTCATTATCATTATCCTTTATGGCCTTACAACACGCCTCTTTATAGGCTTTACAACATGAAAAAACCTAAATACTTGGATCCGAAAAATAATTACAAATCCATGCAAATGATTGGCTACAAATCCCGCAAATATTGGAATTATGTTACATTCGACTCCAAGTCATATTACTAGTCGGCCTTCATTTATTCTTCAATCGGTCGCCACATGCCCACTCGTCCACCCCTTGTTGGTTGAATTCTTCGAATTGTCTTTGATTCCTTTACCTTGTCAAACCACCTCGACCTTCGACTTCAAATTTACCTAGTCGACAAACCTCAACCTTTGACTTGTTGTTGATCTACCTCAACTCTTGACCTATTTTTGATCCACCTTGACTGTGATCGTCAGTCAATCCACCTCAAATAGAATTTCACTGCAAAGAATTTAAAAACCAACTTTCTGCCACTTTTTGTCTTATTTATTCGAACCAAGATATTTTTGAACTTTCATTCACAGATCCAGGGAAACAATGCCCATTTCCTCTCTGCACCAAGAGAACTTCACAATACTCATAGACTTGGTAAACGAGTTTTCTATGTTTTCCAAAGTCTCTACTTTCTTCAATAGCACCTTGTTACATTCCACCATATCTCTTCTAAAATGGTATTGTACATCAATCTCCTTAGTCTTTGAATGACAAGCATGGCTCTTTGCAAGAAATATTACACTTTGACTATCGTAAATTAACTTCATAGCTCTTTGTTCAAACTTGATTCTTGAACATAGCCTTTGAAACCATATTGATTCTTTTCTTCCATGAGTGGAAGCGATGTATTCAAATTCTATTGATTATTTCTACATCAAACATCTTGAAGACATATCCACTGGTCAACCTCCATCAATCCAGATCTCCATCCTAGTCGAAATTGACAAAGCCAAGTACATTTACTTTACCACTATCACCTCTAGGTTTTCCTTGGTAGCATATAACATAATATTTCATGCCACACAAATACCTGAATACTCTCTTGATAGCTATCCAATGCTTCTTTCCACGTGTTGACATGTACCCTCTCAACACTCCCACTACATGGGAAATTTCTATTCGAGTGCAGACGATCACATACATTAGACTACCAAAAAAACTTGCATAGGTAACACATTGTGCCATGTACTTTATTTCTTCCTATTTCTTTAGACAATGTTCAACAATTAGCCTTGCTCCCACAAGAATTGGAACCTTCAACGATTTCCAATCCTACATGTTGAACCATTTGAGAACTATCTCAATATACTTAGTCTTATTCAATCAGATCTTTCTAGCGGCTCGATCTCTCTTAATATCCATTCCCAGAATGAATTTATCTGCATCGAGATCCTTCATGTATAACTTGGAGGATAGATACTTCTTCACCTCCTTTATTGCATCCATGTTGTTTCCAATCAAAAACATGTCATTGACATAAAAAGATACATATATGAACCACCCACCTTCTTCCTTTTCATATATGCAGTGATCAACTTTGCTTCTCACAAATACCAAACTAAGGATGTATGTGTCTAACTTCTAGTACCACATCCTTGGTGATTGCTTTAGACCGTAAATGGATATTTTTCAATTTTCACACCAACTCTTGCTTTCTGTTTACTACAAATCCTTCAACATGTTTCATGTATATTTCTTCTTCTATGTCCCCATGTAGGAACATTGTCTTCACATCCATTTTTTCTATTTCTAGATCAAATGTTTCATTCAGAGACATTAGTACTCTAATGGAAGTTAAATTTTCAACAGAGGAAAATGTTTCACCAAAGTTGACTCCCTCAACTTGGGAATAACCTTTCGCTACCAGTCGAGCTTTGAACTTCTCAACTTGTCCTCTGACATTCATTTTTTTCTTGAATACCCATTTGTTACCGATGAAATTTATTCCACCAGGTAACTTGAATAAATCCCATGTCTCATTCTTGTGCAAGGATTCCATTTCTTTGACCATGGATTCCTTCTAGAGTTTACCCTCTACCAAGTCGACTTCCTCGCCAACCAAATTGGGCTCATAATTTATGGAAGTTGTTAAGAACCAAATATAAAAATAACATAAAAAACCTCAAAATAAGTACTCAACGCCTTGAAAAAGAGATAATTCCAGATAATAATCCTTTTCAAGGGGGAAACCTCCTTATACACAACATAAATTTACAATACAGGATGATTCCAAATGAAAATGTCTCCTTGGTATATATAGGAGACTAGGAGGTACAATTACAACTAATAGACCAAAGCTGACATAAATAAACTAACAATTCTAATGTAATATGCGCCAATTAAGGAGTAATGTGCCACTATTTAGGTATTAACATTCCCCTCCCCTTAAGAAAAGTTGTGTCCATAACGCTTGAGTAATTCTGGATTCTTATGTATAAAATACTCATCTTCCCAAGTGGAATATTTAGCAGGTAGTTTCATCCACTTAATGAGATACTCTGAAATGAATCTATTCATCAACTGCCGAATTCTTGTGTCTGTGATAGCTTCATGATCCAATATTATTTTCTCTTCCTCGTCAAGTTCTAGAAATATAGTTTGAACTGGGATATTGTCACATATAACCTTATTTAAGCATGAAACATGGAAAAGTGGGTGTACCCACAAAGATGTAGGCAACTCTAATTTGTATGCCATAGTACCAATCTTTTGCAACCCGTTATAAGGGCCATAGTATTTTGATGAGAATTTATTATCCTTATTATCTTGTTTGAGGGACATCTATTTGTATGGTTATAGTATTTAAAATAACCAATCCCATACTTCAAAACTTATTTCACTACGATGTTGATTTGCTTGTTGTTTTGTGCGATTATGTGCCATGGTCAAGTTGTCCTTTAAGAGTTGGAGAACTTGTTGTTGTTGGAGAACCTTAGATTTTACTTTTAGAGAAGAAGTGATTGAAGGTGGGTGATATCCATAGAGTGCCATAAATTGTGTCATTTTTGTTGTAGTATGCAAGGAAGTGTTATACCACCATTCCTACAAGGGTAACCACTTTCAAAACATTGTGTTCATTTATCATGGACAAAGCAATGAAGGTATCCTTCCACACATTTGTTCACTATCTCGGTTTGTCGATCATATTGAGGATGATAAGATGAGATATGAGCCAATTGAGTACCCAAACAAAAAAATAATTCTATCCAAAAATGTCTAGTGAAGATGGGATCTTTGTCACTTACAATAATCTTTGGGCTTCCATGTATCTTTCGAACTGTCTCCATGAATGTGGTGGAAACTAAATGGGTTTCAAAGGATGCAAGAGTGCACAAAACTGTGCATAATTGGTTAGTGTATCGAAAATCACCATGATGACACTATTTCATTTAGACTTCGCTAACGCTATGATGAAATCCATGGAAACCTCCTCCCAATGCTGACATGGGATGGATAATGGTTGTAAAAGACCTGGGGTCTTAATTGTTTCCACCTTATTTTGTTGGCAAACCAAACATCCTGCCACAAACTTTTGAACATCAGCTTTACGACCATCCCAAAAAAATTCCTTCTTGACCCCACAATAGTTTTTCAAAAATCCTGAGTGCCCTCCTACCAGAGAGATGTATAGTTCTAAGACCAACTTTTGTTTGAGTTAGGATTTCTTACATAAATATAAGTGATATGTGTACCATAGTGAATCAATTTTCCATGTAAATGTATATGATGCACTGGAATCCTGTTACAAACTTTGAATGAGGGTCCACATGTTTTCAACATTCTTCCATTCATCCCTCACTTCTATTATCCAATCAGGTTGGATGATTGAGAAATCATAGAGAATGGAGTCAACATCTTCATCCTTTTTTCAGAGTAAATATGCCACAAAATTTTGCTTCCCTTTTTTGTAGATGATTTCAAAATCATAACCCAACATCTTGGTGACCCATTTTTGTTTTTCTTTTGAAGATATTCTTTGTTCCAAGAAGTATTTAATACTATCATGATATTATTTGACATTGAAGTGCCTACCTATTAGGTAAGGGCACCATTGCTTCAAAGCATGTAGTATTTCAATCATTTCCTTCTCATAAATGGGTTTGTTTAAGTCCTTTCCCTTGAGTGACTAACTTTCAAAAGAAAGGGGCCTTCCTTCTTGCATTAGAAAAACACCAATTCCATTTCCCAAGCTGTCACATTCCACAGTAAAGTTTTTTGTTAAGTCTAGTGTGGTCAAGACAGGAGCTTTGCACATCGCCTCTTTAAGTTGTTCAAAAGATTGAGTTTCTTCTAGAGTCCATGAAAATACATCCTTATTAGTTAATGTTGTTAAAGGTGCTTCTATTCTTACATAGTTCCAAACAAATTTGCGGTAGTAACCTGTCAAACCCAAATATCCTTTAAGATTCTTCAATGTTTTGGGAATCATCCAATCCATCATGGACTTAATATTGTTAGGGTTTACCTTGACACCTTCACGAGATACAATATGACCCAAATACTCTACCTCCTTCAACCCAAAGAAACATTTGGATGGTTTGGAATATAGTTGTTTCTCCTTTATTAGTTGTATCACCTTGTCAACATGTTGAACATGATCCTCCCAATACTTTCTATAGATTAGTATATCAAGAAAAAATACTAACAAAAAATTTCGAAGGAAGGACTTGAAAATGGAATTCATCAACCCTTGGAATGTGGAAGTTGCATTCTTAAGGCCAAAAGGCATGACCAAAAATTCATAATGGCCTTCATGGGTACATAATGTTTTTTTTGGGATATCTTCTTTCTTCATTCTAATTTGATGATGCCCTGAAAGAATATCCAACTTTGTGAATTAGATTGATCCATGCAGTTCTTCTAATAATTCATAAATGATGGGAATGGTAAACTTATATTTAATAGTGATCTTGTTGATATCTCTATAATATGGACACATACACCATGAGCCCTATTTCTTGAGTACCATTACCACCGGTGCAAAGTAATAACTTTGGCTAGGTCTAATAATGCCAACCTCTAACATTTCTTCAACCATATGCTCAATTTCACTCTTTTGGGTTGTTGGATTCATGTTTTGATTGTTTTATTGTGATGATCAAATCATTTTTGAATCGATATTACATATGATATGCTTTATATTAGCCATTTTGAAGGATTATCAAAGGTTTATATATCAATTCATCATGAATTCACATTAGGTATGTATAATTGGTGTTTTTGTAATGGTTTTGTGATCAATTCAGTTTAGTTCGATGTTTATAAAGATCTAATGCATGGTTTTTTTGCAACATGGAAAAATCGAGGTCTGATCCTCCATCCAGTACCTCGTCCGACACTCTATTCAACACTTGATCCAGTACACGATCTGACACTCCATCCAACATGCAATCTGACACTCGGAGCGCATTGCAGCTGGTGGTTGGTACATTGGTGGCATGTGGTGGAAGAATCAATAATCTAGGTTTTGTGCCCCCTCCTGGCCTCCAACTACAGAGCTTGACACACCTCAGATTGGGCAGTTGTAGTGATCATTGAGTGGCTCACAAAATTTCTAGAAGATGCTTTTGTTAGAAATCATTTAATGAGTCTTTTGTTTTTAGAGGAGGTCGAGCCTTCCATTGGTCGACCTCTCAAGTTGTAAATCATCTATAGATACCACTACCTGTGGAATGACTAAAGACATAATTTTTGAGAAAATTTTTATTGTTTAGTACATAGATTATCTACAACTTTGTTCCAGACTCCATTTTTATGATTAATGATAGCATTGTGTTGAGTTAAGAACCTACATTTTCTTGTTGGAGTGTAGCCACGACCTGCTAGGGGGCCCACCATTGGTATAGGTGACTGTGTTTATCAATAGATATTGTGTGTTCATCTTGTTTCTTATTTAGAATTCGTCATTATTTCTTTGTTGCATGTATTTCTCAATTTTAATTGTTGTCTATATGTCAATTATAACTTGTTAATCTAATTTGTTTTCCCTTAATTGCAAATTGCTTGTAGGAGCTAGTTAATTATAGTATTGTGCCTTTTCGTTATTATCTATGAATCATATTCCAAGATACTAATTTATATAGTTGTATTGAAGTATTAATTAATTACTTTTGTTTTGGTAATTGATACAGAGAATTAGTTTAGACACAGTATTAGTTTAGATAGAGCATTAACTTAGATAGATCATTAGTGTAAAAAGAGTATTAGTTTAATATTGTTTGCAATCTTTGATACATTAGTTGTTTCAAGTTTTGATATCTTTAATTGAGATAGATTTAATTTCCATTTGAATTATTTTTTGTAGATCTATTTTGTTTATTGATTTTTCCTTAGTATGATAGGATAGAAATAGATTTTGGATTATGATTTCTAAAATCATTTTAGTTAATTTTGAAAATGATTTTTAATGATAGAATTAGTTCAATTTAGATCATGAAATCTCAGTTATGGATTTGAATTGTAATTTCTAGTTGACATTGATCAAGAATTAGAAGTTTGCACAGAGTTAATTTGAATTAGGATTTTTAATCAGGGGTTGATGAGTTTATATATTTGCTTGAAGTAGTGAATTTGAATACGAGTTCTTTTAATCATTGATGATTGATGTATAAAGTCTAGAGATCACATGGATTCCCAAAATACTTAATGTTTCTTCTATGATAGCAAATCTTTCTTTAGATTGCCTTATTCATACTTTCCATTTCTATGTAGAAGTCAACATTGAATTAATTCCTCTTGAACTGTCACTAATAGTCAGATGCCATTGTGATGTTATTCGACACCGAAGACACAATCATAACCTTTGAATAATTTCTTTCATTTTACTGCAAGCTAGAAATATTTTTGATCAATTAGAATTTGAATACAGTCATAACACTTTTACTTTTGATTAGAGTAGATTAAAATTTATTCTTCGCGAAATAGAAATAGTTATGAGTTCCTTTTAATAATAGAGTTCACTTGTCAAAATAGTCTTGATAGGTTAGTTGTTTACTTTATTATTTTCTCATAGATAGATAGATCATACAAGTTAGAAATAACTTACTTGTTATTTGCTTATTTAGAAATTGTCCATCAATTCATTGTTTGAAGTTGCTTAGGGTAAATATTTCATAATCCTAGAATTACTTAGAGCT
>SNQJ01S0219613.1:0-10413 GCA_010110895.2 Picea sitchensis
AATTATTTAAATAATAAATTTAATGGAGAAATTAGAAGTGGGTTAACCCTAAAATAAGGAAAGTGGACAAAGTGACCTAGAAGATGTTTTTAAGGAAGCTACTTGGAGAGTATAAATAAGAGGAAAGGCTCTCTCATTTTATATCACACTTGAGCATATTGAATATCTATAGGTGTCTGAGGTAAACAAAGGATATCTAAGTCGAATTTTAGTGGGAAGGTGAAGAAAAGAAGGTCAAAATTCAAGGGAGGATAAATTCTTTTGATGATGCTTTCTAAGGGCACACTCTACAAGGTCACTCTCTAGAATAAGCCATAATTCAGAAAGGTATACCATTTTTGCTATAAATACTTTTCTGAGAGGTTCCAAGTAGTGATACCTGGAGGAATTTCATAAAACACACTAAAGAACACTGTGTATCAGTTTCAGATATTTATTCATTACAAGTACAAAGTTATAATTATTTCAAGTTAGGGTTGTTGACTAATACAAAACTAGACATTTGAGACTAAAGAAAAGTTTGATGAAAATGCTATTCTCTTGTTGTTAAAGTTAAGGAAGGTTTGCAGGTATGTGATCATATACACCAGGTCTATGACAGAGTTACAAATCCTATTTGGATGATGAAATTGATGAGGTCTTTTGGTTAAGGTTGATTACAGGTTGTTTGGTATATGTTGGTGCATGGTTGATGCACTTGTTTATGGTACAAGTTTATTATAGGTTGAGGTACATGTTGATGCATGGTTGATGCATGGTTCAAGTTTATTCATATAGGTTTACAATGGTATATCTCGTAGTGATAGTGTGACAGTGGTTCCATCATTCTACTTCTACTTCAGTGCGGTTGGATGGGACAAGGATAGGTGGTTGTATCCACCTTCCGGTTGTATCCAGAGAACATAGGGGGTTGTAGCCTCCTTCTGGTTATAGCCATAGAATTGGGGAGTTTGATCTTCCCTTAGGTTGTAGCCTGAGAAACTAGGGGGTTGGAGCCTCCTTCCAGTTGCAGCTTGAAAACAAAGGAAGTTGGTTCTTCCAATGAATGTAATTCTTCAAGACATATAAGAAAAAATATTCTGTGGTTTTCTCCCACTTTGGGTTTCCATGTAAAACATTGGTGTACTGTGTATGTGTATGATTGTTCATTTGTTCATTTCTCATTATTGGATGATAATTTTACAATGATATAACACTTGGATTATTTGGTTAAAAAAGATTATAGTTTCTCTATTACTGATTCACCCCCCTTCTCAGTAATCCAACAATTGGTATCAGAGTAGGTTCGTTCAGAAATCAGTTTAACCACTGAAAGGTAGATCATGGAGAGCAACAACTTGTATAAAAATGGAATACCACAGTTTGATGGAAAAAAGTATGTTTTTTGGAGCATAAGGATGAAGACATATATACAGGAACAAGCATTTGAAATTTGGAAATCAATTGTAGATGGATACACAACACCAGCAGTTCGACCAACAAATGACAAAGCAATGAAACTCAGTCAGAATGATTCCAAAGCCACAAATGCACTTCTGAATGGTCTCAGTGAAACAATATTCACCAAAGTTGCACATTGTAAATCCACTAAAGAGATTTGGGATAAGCTTCGAAATATTTATGAAGGAGATTCAAAAGTCAAAGAAGCAAAGCTTCAAACTTACAGAGGTCAGTTCGAACAACTAAAGATGAAGGAAGATGAGAATATTGCATCCTACTTCTTACGAGTTGATGAAACATTGAATAAAATCATAGGATTGGGAGAAGAAATCGAAGAATCTGTAATTGTTCAAAAGGTACTAAGATCTCTTCCTATGAGATTTGACCCTAATATATCAACACTAGAAGAAAGATCAGATCTAAACTCAATAAGCATGGACGAACTACATGGAATCTTCACAACATATGAAATGAGATATGAACAAGAAAATACACATGTAAAAGAATCATCCTTCAAAGCATCCAAAATATCAAAGCAAAAGAAAAAGCAATAAGAAGAACATAGCAACAACAGTAACGTCTTAGAAGATGATGAATAAGTGGCCAACTTCATCAAAATACTGAACAAGGGAACTAACGGTAGGTATAGAGGTAAGCTTCCTTTAATTTGTTTTAATTGTGATGGTATTGGTCATTTTTCTAAAAAATTTCCTCATAAGAAAAAGAGAAATGATGAAGGTTACTCAAAAGGCAAACAAACATATAAAGGAAAAAGAACTACAAATAAAGTTTTCAAGAAAATATTATGCACCAAGAAGACATCTCATCATCAGATGAAGATGAAGTCAGTGAAAGTGTGACAGGAAGAGTTCTATTCATGGTAGTAGAAGACTCTGATAAAGATGACTCCAAAGAAGAATATGAAGAAGCTGAAGAAGAATATGAAGAATTTGAAGAAGAAATTGAAGAGGTAGAAGTTGACTATCGAGAAGAATTGATGTGTGCCATAGAAGTTATCAAAAGAGAAAAGAAGAAAAACAAGAAACTATAAGCGAAACTGCACAATAAAGAAGACACTCAAGAAATAGAACAAATCATCACAAATTTGAAGGTTCAAATAGAAGAAGATAAAAGAATTGAAGAAGCACTCAAATAACAACTAGAAGAAAATGACAGGATCATTGGAAATTTTGAAGCAGAGATTGTCATGCTGAAACACACTGACACCTGGAGGAATTTCATAAAAACATTGAATAACATTGTGTATCAGTTTCAGATATTTATTCATTACAGGTACAAAGTTATGATTATTTCAAGTTACGGTTGTTGACTAATCCAAAACTAGTCATGTGAGACTAAAGAAAAGTTTGATGAAAATGCTAGTCTCTTGTTGTTAAAGTTAAGGAAGGTTTGCAGGTATGTGATGATATACACCAAGTCTATTACAAAGTTACAAATCATATTTGGATGATGAAATTGATGAGGGATTTTGGTTAAGGTTGATTATAGGTTGTTTGGTATAGGTTGGTGCATGGTTGATGCACTTGTTTATGGTACAAGTTTATTACAGGTTGAGGTACATGTTGATGCATGGTGTTAGCACTCCAAGAGTCACTCCCAGATTGCAAATGAGAGTAATCTTGGTAACATAGAAATAAAAATTCTTGATTGGTTTTGTGGATTAAGAAAAAGAAAACAAGGAAGGGAAAGGACAGTAAGCTGTTGTAAATCAATGATGGAGCATTGGGCTATGGAGTCAAGAAAACACCCTTCTCATTAAATGCAATCAATATGCATACCAGATAAAGGTTTATTGAATAGAGGAAGAAAAATATAACACAAATAAGAACATCCATGAGGCAAATATCTTCTCTGCATAAATGAGTTCAAGGTACTTGAATATAAACCGTGACTAATAGGAAAAATACATCAGATCCTCAGATTCTCAAGAATCCATTAATCAAAGGCAACCATGATCCTCAAGGTGTACAATTCATTCAAGTCAGAAGACAAATTGGGAAAGAAAACAAGAGATACAATCTGATAACACATATATCATGAACCTTCAATAACATAAATGTTTACAAAAACAAAATCCCCTCAGGGTTACAATGATCACAGGCAAAATGCCTCCTACAACTCTCTCATCTCTCTTGCTCATGAATCCAACCCCCTCTCCAAGAGATATCTCCTTCCTTAAATATAAAATAGCATCCAAATAACCTTATGAGGTCGAATCCCATCTCCTCCATTGGATTCTAAGCCTAGGAGATAGGTGGCAACAATCAAAGAGACAAAAATCCAACAAACTGCTGATTTTCAGGAATTTGTTGGAAGTCATTAATAAATTGTTTCCACCTCATGCATGAGGCCTTTGCTGGAGCTAAATATTAGGTGCAGGTGTCCCTTGATATCTAACTTATCCTTGAAAATCCATTCAAACTCTCCTTGACATGTGGCAACCTCACAACAAGGCGAATATCAAAACCGTGACCGCTACATGAAATCAGGCAGCGCCGCTGTGCAGAGTACACAACGCCACTGTGCAGAGTATGAAACACCACTTATATATCCAATATATCTCAAACAAAAACACATTTTAAAAAAATGAGAGAGGTTTTTGTTATTTGTAATGTTATGAACAAAAACCTCCTCCAGTTTTCAAAAATACATTCTCAACTGCTCATAACCCAAGTTTTAAATTAGTTACTAAAAAATGGCAGAATAACTCTGCACAATTTAGCCTCTGCCAGAATATTACACAACGCCTATAGGTAGCACCCAACTGTGTTTCTGCATGCAATTCAGTAGCATAAATCTGTGGGTGATTTGATTTTTGAAAACTTGGAGATTGGGAATAACTCAATATAATTTCAATTTTCCCCAAAATGAATAAAAATCCCATAACAATTGTATTCATTTGCCAAAATGAATAATGAAATGCAGATTCTGTTCTCTGTGAAATATTAGGTAGAGCCACTTATGCAACGATGAGGCATAAACCAATCTTGTTCTAACACATGGTTCAAGTTTATTGGTACAGGTTTACAATAGTATATATCACAGTGATAGTGTGATGGTGGTTCCATCATTCTACTTCTACTTCAGGGAGGTTGGACGAGGCAAGGGAAGGTGGTTGTAGCCACCTTCCGGTTGTAGTCGGAGAACATAGGGGGGTGTAGCCTCCTTCTGGTTGTAGCCAGAGAATTGTGGATTTGGAGCTTCCCTCAGGTTGTATCTCGAGAAACTAGGGGGTTGGAGCCTCCTTCCCGTTGCAACTGGAAAACAAAGGAAGTTGGTGCTTCCAATGAATGTAATTCTTCAAGACATATAAGAAAAATAATTCTTTGGTTTTATCCTGCTTTGGGTTTCCACGTAAAAAATTGGTGTACTATTTATGTTGTTGGCATAGGGGTAGACCTAGGGTTCAAATCTCAAGAGTGCACCAACAAAACTCTAACTACCGACCCTTTCAGCAACACCTGTGAAGTAGATGAAGTGTCACCCGAGGTAGAGGTAGGGGTGGTTGCAGGACTCCAGTGTTTGCAACCTTAGCTGGGACACAAATATGTGATTCTAACACTTTAACAGAGCACTCAATAGTTAACATTCATCAATATCTAGTTCTTAGTTACAATGCAGTTAAACCCTAATTACAGAGCATCACAATATTCAACCAGATCTAGCATCTAACAACACTTATCATGACGAATAGATCAGATCCTAACAAATTCAGGCACTAACCATATGTATATAAGTCAGATCTAACATCCATATACATCATTAAGCACAAATCATCAACATATCTATCTATCTATATCAAAGAACTAAGCACATTAACATATAAGAACATCAACACATTGCACAAAGTAGAGAAACACAACATGTATGTGGTTCACCCCTACCCTGGGGCTACGTCCACCAACTCTTTGTCTTCTTTATTGTCTTGTTCAATAGGTTACATGCACAGAGCCTCAAAATCCCTAATCCACAGAGGACAAGAGATCTACGCAACTCTCTAGATCCTCCTTCCCTGAGTATATCTAAGCACACAACCTTCTATAGTCTCTTACAACGAATTTCACTTAGCTCTATAAGTCTCACACAGTATGCACAAAGTCATTATAGTCACTACTCCCACTTAGCAACCAACACTTATCACTTAGCACACCGACCTTCTTACATCTCCTAGCTACTTATTTATACATTACAAAATCGGGCCTAAACATGGGTGAACCCATGGGATGACATTCCCATACTCGTTACATGATCCCAAAACCCAAAAATCCCTAAAAAGGGGCTGAGATCCCGTGATATCCTCTTCATCTTGTGCTCAATCTTCGACAAGCTGTCGAAGTCTGAAAATAGGTCAAACTTGACCAAGGATCTCCCAAAACTTGGTCAAGGGCCAACAAGCCCCCAACACTCACCTATGACTCGTCCCGAGTCACTCTGGTTTAGGTAGTTCTACTTCAAAATCCTCGAGCTTGGCTCGATCTTCTTCGACTTGTTGTTGTGCCATGGACTCCTATTCAGTGAACTCTTGGATGTCGACTTTGTTCACGGGTCCTTCTAGGCATTGTTCTGCTGCAGTGACGACTTGCTCCAATTATGCTCCTCGACCTTCGATCTCTATAAATAGTTGGTAAGCCTCATCCTGTATAGGTTGGATCCTCTGAGTCACGTCCATGACTTTGCTCTGAATGGTGTGAACTTGCTGCTGGGTAGTGCACTTCTCCTGGGATCGCTTCATTCTTTCCACAACTGACAGGGGCTTCAACTGCATTTGTATTGTCTCTGCTTGCTGCTTCGTCTCCTGGAGCTGCGACTATAGTGCCTTCAATTCTGTATTATTAGTGAGTTGTTCATAAGTCTAGGCACTGCGATCACTCAGTTTCTTTCATTCCAGGGAAATGGATTTTATTCTTTTGATTGCGCTTCAAGCAGTTTCTTCTCTTTGGTCCCTTACATCTTGTGGGGTGTCAGGTACAATACGAAGCTCTAAATATACTATTCGTTGTTGGATGGCTTCTGCGATCTTCTCTACTTGACGTGTGACTAAGTCTTCATCTTGTGGCTCTAATCCTATCACAGATAAAAGTGCTCTCTTGACTGCTTCCTTTACTTCGAGTTGCTCTGCGAGAAACTGTTCTTTTTCTTGTTGCATCTGTACTTTCTCTTGTTCAAACTTTGCCTGAAGAGAAACCTTATCCTGTTATGCGCGAAGAAGAGTTGGATTTGGGCCGGCTCATCCCCCAACTCTAGTTCTCCTGATGGCAGGGGCGTAGTGGAGACTACGTGACTGGACTGAAGAGCTTGTTGTACTCCTTGGAGCTTGACCTTGATTTTATCGTACATTTCCTCCTGCTTAGCTTCTTGCTTCTCTATGATTTCTAGCGAGGAGTTGTTTAGTGCTATGATGATGAAATCAAAATCATCAGCAGTAAGAATAGTCTTCATCTTGGTCACGGTGGCTCTATATTTCTTTCGGGAAGAGGGTTTCTTGAGAGAAACCTTCCTCTTCTTCAGGAGATTGGTCTCATCTCTTGGTGGTGTTACTTCACCTTTATTTTGTTCAACTTCTCTATCCTTCATCTCTTCTACGTCGTCATCACCTCCTCGCTCAGGTGATATGGAAGAAGTCTTCCCTGAGGCGCTCCTTAGGTCTTGGACCTCTTCAGTCTTCTTCATTTTTCTGGGTCCGGGTGTATTATGTGAGGTATCTGGGCTATCAGGGTCAGACATATCTACAGGGTCTACTGGAATAAGGAGGTCTGACGACTAGTCCTTAATGATATCCTCAATATCCTCTTCCGTGAGCTTGTAGTACCACTGCAACTTATCCTTATGTTCATCGAATCGCGCTATAATGTAAATGAAATGCCGATCTGTGCTGAACTTCATCAGGGGTCAGAACATATGTAAGGTGTTCCGAGTCATGTGAGGCTCAACTTCGATGGCTCTCTTTAGGTGAAGGTAATAGGTATGAAAAACAATGTTTGACTGCCACTGTTTGTTCATATCACTCGAATACCAAAGGGTAGTGAACTTCGCGACAAGCGGATCTAAAGGTTCAATATCCTGGAAGGTTGCACCTTTCGGCATATCCCAGGCAAAAAAGGTGATAAGGATAAGGATCAAGAAACTTCTCGATCTTAGCTCTCTTCTTACTTAGCCTTCTAGCCTTTTTCCCAGTGATTTTCGTCTCGGTATTCCTTTTTCCATTCAAATTCTTATCTCCTCTTGGCAGAGTAACTTCGCGCTATTGATATTCTTTCCTAGAAATCAGGGGTAATATTTCATATGTATCTAGAATAGGTACTGCAATCTTCCAAGAGTCATCTGGTATTCTTGTAACTTCAACATCCAATTCTCTGGTTTCAAATGGATTCGATCTGTTCTCCTATTATTTGATCAAGAGCATGATCTTCCTAGTCATGGAATCTTTTAACTCTTGCTTCTTCTGCTCTAATACTTATTTTTCTTTCCTTCTAGCCTAGTCTCTTTCAATCCAAGGTTTTCTGAGCAACATAGTAAATAGAGCGTTGTCCTCAATAAATTTAACAACTTCAAATTCTTCCTCTGTCGAAGTTCCATTGGCACTCGTAGATATCTAGATAAGCTTTCCACATAGGTTTATCAACTTTCCTCTGAATAGTCCTATTCCTCCCAATGAAGGAATCATAGCAGGCTCCCCTAAAGTTTCCCAAGTTCATTCTATCATAATATTCACCTCTGTTTCTTCATCCAGAACACAATTAATGTCAAAGTATCCTATTCTTTCTTCTATGCATTCTTTTTCTTTGAATATCTCCGATAAGCTGACATGTCGTTGGTCATTCAGGGTTTCTTTCATCTGTAGCAACTCTTTCTTTGATTCTTTCTATGGTTCTACCATAATCTCAGTTGTTGGATCCGCCTTAGGGTTTTCTTGTCTCATATTCATTCTTTCAAGCGTAGCAATCATTCTAGGGCAATCCAATACTTCATGGTCCATAGCTTTACAACAAAGACAACTAGGTATTCTTCCAGGACATTCCTTAGCCATATGGCCCAATCTTCTGCAACTGTAACAAAGGGTTAATCCTCTCTTTCTCTTAAATGATCCCCAACCTCTCCTGTACTATGCACTAGGATCATGGTAGCTAACCTGCAAAAAATTCTTTCTAGGATCCTGCATCCATTTGCTAGTGCAAACATTCTCTCTATGCATAGGTATAACATATCTTTCACTATTCTTATCAGATCTACTCATATCAAATCTTCTTTAATCTATCAGTGCCCTAGTGTTAAAGGTAAGACAATTCTTATCAAACATACCTAGATCCATAATTTAGAAACAAACATTTCCACTTATCTTCTACAGAGCACAAAGCTTGCAGATCTAAAACATTTCACTATTCTTACCTTTATCAGAGCACAGAGTTTGCAAATATTACCTCTTTTAATCATAAATTATCACTTTTACCTTCCTCAGAGAACAAAGATTTCAGATCTTACCTCTTTTCTTCCGATCAGACTTCTTTTCTTTATCACAGAGCTTCACAAACTAAGTAGAGTACTGTGCACTAGAGAGACAGATCTATGCACATAGCTTTCACAATTTCAGGTCGGATCTTTGCACAAAGCTTATTTTTCCTTAGTTCCCAACAATCACAGTTTCGAGTCCCGACAATGGAACCATTTGTTGGCACAGGGGTAGACCCATGGTTCAATGCTCAAGAGTGCCCCAACAAAACCCTAACTACCAGACCTTTTGGCAACACTTGCGAAGCAGATGAAGTCTCACCCGAGGTAGAGGTAGGGGTGGTTGCAGGACTCCAGTGTATGTAACCTTAGCTGGGGAACATATCTGTGATTCTAACAATTTAACAGAGCACTCAACAATTAACATTCATTAATATCCAGTTCTTAGTTACAACGTAGTTAAACCCTAATTACAGAGTATCACAGTATTCAACCAGATCTAGCATCTAACAACACTTAGCATGACGAATATATCATATCCTAACAAATTCAGGCACTAAGCATATGTATATAAGTCAGATCTAACATCCATATACATCATTAAGCACAAATCATCAACATACCTATCTATCTATATCAAAGAACTAAGCACATTAACATATAAGAACATCAACATATTGCACAAAGAAGAGCAACACAACATGTATGTGGTTCACCCCCACCCTGGGGCTATTTCCACCAACTCTTTTTCTTCTTTATTGGCTTCTTCAATAGGTTACATGCACAGAGCCTCAAAATCCCTACTCTGCAGAGGACAGGATATCTGCACATCTCGCTAGATCCTCCTTCCCTGAGTAGATCTAAGCACACAACCTTCTACAGTCTCTTACAATGACTTGCACTTAGCTCTACAAGTCTCACACAGTATTCACAAAGTCATTACAGTCTCTACTTGCACTTAGAAACCAACACTTAGCACTTAGCACACCGACCTTCTTACATCACCTAGCACTTAGAAATTCTACCCTACAGACTAACAAGCTAGGGCTTAAACTTGCATGCAGATCATGACCCTTAAGAAATTACTTTCAACCTTCTACCCCAAACCTAAAACCCCTTTTTTTCACATGCAAACAAGGATAGAACCAAACTAACCTTTTTATCGACGGTTGGTGTAGATATTCCGTTGCGCTTTATCCCCTTGCTTCTGCTGCTCCTTCCAAAAAGCGATCCTGCAATCAAGACAAAACTATGCATGCATGCTATTGTTCTACTAGAGGGTTAGAGATTCAACATAAATCAAATGAAACACATAAGACTCGTGCATTTGGGATGGGAAAAGTATCTTTTTTATTAATCTCAATATGAATCAACTTACAATGATTATAGAGACAGGCCACCGTTCCTTGATCCTGATCCTGGGCTCCTCCTCTTCTTTGTCCTCCAACTGCTTTGCTTGAATTCTCCTAAAGCTTGAGGAAAGGCTAAAGGGTTGGGACAAAACGG
>SNQJ01S0219614.1:0-15198 GCA_010110895.2 Picea sitchensis
AAATATCAACAATCTATGCAGTTACATGATGCACCTAACACTATCAGCTCCACAACATGAGTTCTATCAGAGTGCAAAGAAATTAGATAGGGTTAAAAAAATCCCAGCTTTCAAATTAACAAAACACCCAAGGCAAATAGGGGATTTAGATTTATTTTCCTTGAAGTAATTTCCACAACACAAGTGATGTATGGTTTCATATTTGGGCATCAGATTTTTTGGTTAGTTGTCTAGAGTAATTTGGAATGTCTCTTGTGCTAAATCCTTAAATTGTTCTATGAATTGTGTTTTCAACAATATAGACTTGAAGAATTGGTGTATGCTCTCCCATTGTGCCTTGCAACGATCTTTGAGATCAAAAAACATTCTTCAAGTCTGCAGGTTGGTAGAGAACCAAAGTATGCTCTCCCATTATGCCTAGCAGTGATCTTTGTGATCAAAATGGTTCTCTGCTAAGTCTACTTGAGTATGTGTAATGTTCCCTAGCCAATTTTTTCGCTTGGAACACTAACTGACCACTGATTTGCTTGTTTGAGTATGTTTATTTGCAAGTTGGCCTCTTAAGTTTCGGCCTTAGGGTTTATAGTTCAGTTATTTAGGTTTAGATCTGAAGACAAGCAATGAAGATACAAGATAACACAAGATGTGGAATCAACAACAAGATCTGACCTTTATTGATGTGAATAGCAAGAACCTGATACAAGAAGGATGCAGATCTGGAATAATCCTCAAATAGCTCCAATAGATAAGATAAGAGCTGCTACAAAATTCTCCGGCAAGAAGATGCAAGCCCCCAAGGATGGATATACAATAAAGATCAATACAAGACAGATCCAAGGCCAATTCCAAACCCCCCTGGCTGTAGATACACTCCATTGGATGGCTGTGAAGACCTAATATTTCGGCCTAGCTGAAGAAGATCTCCAAATAGCATCAAGCTCCACCAAATGATAGATCGGGGCAAGTAGAAGCCCTCTCTAAAGTCTCAAACCCTGATGCCAAGATCTGCTCCTCCAAACTGATGAATCCTCAAGCAAGACTGCGCCCTCCTGAAGACTGTCAAGCTCAATATTTCAGCCCTGATGAAGGAGGCCTCCAAATACCCTGAAATTCTCTAGAAAGATAGATCGGGCCACCACAAGCTACTAGGAGAAGTCTCAGGGTCAGATCTGAGGTGTAAGTTGTAACCCCTCCAAACTGAGAAGATCTGAATCACAATTGCGCCCTCCTTCTCTCAAAAACGTGCCAAAGCTCCAGATAATAATATAGCAAGAGTAACCCTCTCAAAACACACCAAATCTGATGATCAAGGCCCTGCAAGAAATACCCAAGTGCTAGAATGTCAATAAGCCCTGTCAATAACCTGGATTGAACTCCTCTCCAAGGAATGATGCGCCCCCTGCTGGAAAACCCTTAATGGTACAACCTGCTGCTCTCCTGGATGGATGATGGTACCTGTGAATACTGTAGAATGGTGTGGGTGGAGTATTTCATCCCAGAGACCAAGCTTGGAACAAGATGGGTGGAATCTTTGACCACTGAGTTGTTCTCTAGGGTTTGTATTCTCAAAACCCTCAAAACTGTGTGCTCAAGAGCCCAATAGAAAAATGCATAACAATCCAAGATGAGTGAGAGGTGCGCCCTAGGCTTCCCTTTATACCTCCTTCTATTCTTTTGTTGAGTTAAGTTAACCCTTAGGTTCAGCTCCTAACTCAACCTCAAGCGCTCTAATCTCCCAGTGAGTTACTTTTTACTTTTTCAAGTCAACTTTAAAGTATAATATTAGGTTTAGTTAAATGTTCCCCAACTACATGAGACTATAGTCTAGTGGGGATGACTAGACTATTGAGTCTCTCCAACCCTCTTCATCAAGAGGTGGGGGACATTACAGTATGGTATGTGGTGTCATGAGATACATTCAAAATCATTTATCATCTTTATAACATTCAAAATCCTTTATCATGTTAAGGAAATGAACATGGTTATCTTGGCATGTACGAATTTATGAATGCGTTACATTTCAATGCTCCAATTCATATATGAATCAGCAAGCCCTTCATTTTGAATCAGCACTTATACATTTGCAACATTTCACTTCAGAACATTTATACTCTTGCAAATTTACGAGCACTAATTCAACTCATTAAATCCAAAAAAATTCCACTACAACATCTAAAAATCCATCTAGCAATCAATCCCTGGGAAGCGCATCTAACACATGCGTCAATCATGAGGTCACACTTAGAGCAGGTGGGAAAGAATCAAGATATCCCCTCTCCGCCTGTTAGGGTGTTTGTAATACTACTTGGACTACTGTGCATTTGGGGATTTCGAAAGTGTCAGCCACTTTGAGTCAGAGCATTTCTCGAAATTTTGGGCTAAGCTACCTTTCCCTTGTGTGTGGTTCAACCTATGACTGTTCCACCCCAGCCATTGATTATGAATTAGTAAACGTAGAATTTTTAGGATATCACACATGTGACTGCAAGGGGAAATACTTGTGGTACCTGGGATATATGGAAAATCACAGGCTCAACTTCCTTGGAGGGTTCTCGCCAATAATAAGGGTACTTGCACCTTGGCTGATTGTTGCATGTAGGTTACCATAACTATTCCTCAAAGCTTTGCTAGCCAATCATGGGACTGTTATGAACATAAATATACATATAAAATAGATATTAATAACATAATAATTAAATGATAATTAATAAATAATAATTATTAATAATGAAAGGACATGACGCCACTTTGAGTCAGAGCATTTCTCGAAATTTTGGGCTAAGCTACCTTTCCCTTGTGTGTGGTTCAACCTATGACTGTTCCACCCCAGCCATTGATTATGAATTAGTAAACGTAGAATTTTTAGGATATCACACATGTGACTGCAAGGGGAAATACTTAGAAAATCTGGATATATGGAAAATCACGTGCTCAAACTTCCTTTGAGGGTTCTCTTTTAATAATGATGGTACTTGCACCTTGGGTGATTGTTGCATGTAGGTTACCATAACTATTCCTCAAAGCTTTGCTAGCCAATCATGGGACCTGCGAACATAAATATACATATAAAATAGATATTAATAACATAATAATTAAATGATAATTAATGTAAATAATACTATTAATAATGAAAGGACATGACTATTGGTTAAGGCACCCCTGCGTGGGTATATAAAAGACTCCTCATTCCTCATTTGTAATCATCTTACTATTCATTCTTATATATATATATATATATTTGTCTCCAGATGGATTGATTACTATATTCCAGATATTTTTGGATTATTCTTGTGTGAGCTAACTTTGTTCATCTCATTTGGTATCAGAGTCCCTTCTTGGAAATTCGCTGATTACCCACCACCGCCAACAATTTTTTCATAATTTCTCTCTCAAGCTCTGGTCATTGACCACCTCAAGCCTTTGGCCATATAAAGACTCAGAATTTCGTTGAAGATATTCCACTAAAAATTCAAAATACCTATGTAACCGGTTTATGAATAAAAGGAAAAAATAAATAAAATCAAAGTGTTTCAATATAAAGTTATACAAGAAAATTATAAAGTCAAACTATTAAATACAAAGGTGAAATCCTACCCGAGAGTGTAATAGTTGACCAACAATTGCCAAGAAATTAGGAGTAAAAGGTGCATCTCCACAACTTTACAAGGAGTAAAAGTGAAGTATATACAAAGAAGTAACCAAACGAAACCTCACGTAAAAGGTCATGGTCATTCATTAAAAAAAAAGTTACTAAGCTTTATTAAAAGGGTCTGAAAAGAGATAATATTAATATCTTATTTTAAAAGAAAATATATTATTATTAAGAGAAAGTATATTTGAGTGGGGTTGTTAAAAAAAAAAAGGATTTTCATAAAAGTTACCACAAAGTGTAAAATGTGACTTATTATTGAGTAATTGAAGTTTAAGAGCATTTGAAGTTTTTAAAATAAAAGGGAAAAAGCAAAGTTTTATATTTAAGGGTGCCTTAAATTTTTTTAAGATAAGTAACATATATAATATATTACAAAAGATTATTAAAAAAGGTATAGCAAAGCAAGAGAGAAACCATTAAAAACTACAAGTCAAGCAAGACAAAAAGGACCACCAATTTAACAAAACAAGAGAGACCCCATACTGCATTACAAATTACTCACCTAAGGGATATTACAAAAAATAATCTTAAGGCCATAGTCAAAGTTATAAAAGTGCATATTTATATATTATTTGTGGATAAGGAGAAGTAGTGGATCTTTTTAAAAGGGTATTTAATCAAGACACTCTTAAATCACTTAATATAAAAGTGCTTGCTAAAGTATGTTCAAAAAGTGGCTACTTAAAGTGGATATAAAGTATTTCTTTATAAAGTATAAAAAAAGGTGTAAAGGAAACATATATATTTAATATTATCGAGAGGGAAAGTGGAAGATAAAAAAGAAAAGCAAAGGTGAAGAAAAAAGTTTTGAAGCACAAAGCACTCCTTTGAAGGTACAAATTTTATTAAAAATCTAAAAAATAAAAAAAAAAAAAAAAAAAAAAAAAAAAAAAAAAATGGACAATTCCATATATAAATCAAATTTTGACTAAATGTCCTTTTTGTGCAATGGAGTTTGAGTATATGACAATTTTTTAAAAATCAAAATCGTTTTTGTCCGATTTGTGGGAAATCATTTATTATAGAAGAATATCAAGATAATTCAGAAATACAATCATGAATACGTGGAAGGAGAACTAGGACAATATAAAGCTTAGCAATAAAAAAATTTCATGTTTTGTTCCATAGAAGGAGAAATATTTTAATGGGTTAACAGAGAAAGATAATCGCTAATTCAAAGAGCTTATTCGGGAACTCATTGCACAAAATGAATAACTAAATACCAAAAGACAAAATGGACCAAGACTTACTAGAACCAGATAAAGAAATATTAATGATTAAAAATCATAATCAAACTCGCTAGTTAAAATCAAAAAGTCGTGTTTTATCGCAGCAAGTGAACAGTGCACCGTAACAAGAAAATCTAGGTCTCAAGGAGAAATCAATCAAAAAAGGAGGAAGAAACTTCCTGCCTAAGGAACCTTAATTAGAAGTTTCTTGAACAAATTAAAATCTTAAGGGGTGAAAGAAAAGAGAATCTAGAATCGAAAAAGACCTAATGTGTCAGAAAAATAAGGGAACTTTTACTTATTTAAGACCCATGGCACCGATTTCATTAACTCGCATTAAAAATCTCAAACACATACAGTCTCAAAAGAAGAGCTAGATCGAAAACATCATTATCGACAAGGAAACAATGACTGACCTAATAGAGAAATTATCCCACATTCAAATTTTAATAGAAAAAGGAGCCAATACAAAGTCAATTGATTTTCAAATTCAAAAGAATGCTTAAATTGACAAATCACTACAAACATCAAAAGAAGATGATTCCAAGGAAAAGTCACAAGACATTAGGATGCCTTATCATCATCAAAATCACAAGAGTCATTTCGCGAACCAACTAATTGTGGTGAAGAGGAAAATAATCAATGTTCTTCTTACAAACAAATAAACTACCACACCGAAAAATAACGAAGACAAAATCAACAACTTGTAGGGAAGCTTAAAATGAGAATCACCATCCAAACAATCAATCATCAAACAATTCCAATGAAAGTAGATTTTGGGATGGATCACTCCTTTAAAGATGCAACACATCAATTTGGGAATTCGAGGGTTATATCATCTTGTTTCATCAAAAGTCGCGACTACAAGCACAAAAGATTTGAAAAGACATCGCTTGCCAGAACAAAAGTTGCGCGGGAGTGTAATGTTCCCAAGTCGATATGACAGGAAACATCATGGTTTTGGGTGTCTTTAAACTTTTACCTGTTGTGGTATTTTGTCAAACACTTTACTACTACCGTTTCGTAGCTATGTGTTTACTTGCAGGTTGGCCTCTGGATTTCGGCCTTAGGGTTTTATGTTGATGAATTTAATGTGTAAGTTAAAAGAATAAACAAGAAGATACAAGAATGGAACATACCTCAACCATAAGCAAGATCAACAATATGATAGACAAGCCAAACACCTCAGATCTAATTTATTCATAAACAGCAAACCTACTACAAGAGTGAGTTCGATCTGGAAGGCTCAATAGATGGCTCCAATAAAGACAATAGAAGCTCGCTACAAAATGCTCCATGAAGATACCATAAGTCAGCCAGTTAGCTTCCGATACACGCATGAAGACTGAATACAAGTGGAGATCTAGTCTGTATGCAACACCAAACCCCCAACTGGAAAAGCCACTCTCTAGTAGATGACTAAAACCCTCAATAATTCGCCCCAACCTAAGAAGCCCCCAAATGAGTCCAATGAAGATGCTAAATCGTGGATTGGGAGGCAGAGTCCCTCCTAAAATCTCAAACCAAATACCAAGGGAAACTCCTCCAAATGTTGAACTTCCAATGAAGTTTGCTTCTCCTAAAACCCGCCAAACCCTAATGCATTTCTACCGGGATGAAGGAGGTGCATCTAAAATGCCCAAACTGCACAAAGCGGTAGATCGCATACCCGTAAGTCAATGGTAAAGCCCTGTGGTCAAATCTGATGTATAAACTCCTCAAACATAATAGATTTGAATCTCAAAATTGCTCTCCTCCTCTCCAATTCGTCCCCATGCTCTTAGGGAATCATCTCGACCATAAAACTCTCTCAAGAGGCACTTGGGAAATCATGGTCAAGACCCTGCAATCAAAACCAAGGTGCTAGAATCTCCAAAAGCTCCCCGCCAATCACTGTGAACTAACTTCCTTCATCAAGGAATGGTGTGCCCCCTTGCCGGAAACCCTCAATGGTGCGCCTCTCTCTCTTCCTGTACTTGTGGTTGGTGTTTAACTCTCCTGCAACCGAGTAGATCTGAACTAGAATGGTGGAAGAGTATTGTATCCTCAGACCGCTTGGGACAAGCTAGTGGAATCTTTCACCACCGACCGCCCCTCTAGGGTTGCTGTCAAAACCCCTCAAAACCCCCAAGGTATGAGCTCTCTAGCTAGAAGCCATATCTCAAAATGATAATGATATGTTTAAATGAATGAGGAGAATAGAAGCCCTCGCCTCTTCTTTATACCTCGGCCAATTTGTCTCACAAAGTGACTTTTTACTATTAATTACTCACTCAAATCAATTTTAATTAATTAATTAACCTTACCTCTAAAACCGCCTTATTCTCCCAGGGCTTCTTCCTCACATCGAAAGTAATCACTTCTCATCATCCTATCATGTAGTGTTGCCCTCCCGATTCCAATGATATTACACTGAGAGGTTCTCCATGCCCAAAATGCCCTCCCGCATTTAATTAACCTATAGCCTCAAAATACTAAAATCATGGAAATGTGTCAATTCAACTAACCAAAGTCAACTGTATGGAATGGATCATAATGATGAAATAGTATGAGCGATGCAAGTCGAACCCTAAAATATCCCTCAATAGCTCCCTCGTGACTCGCTTATAATCAACCTGCCACTGGTCATCATAACCTCCTCAGAATGTAAATGATGTCCCCAAATTGGTTTCATTACTGTGAGCCTTCCGTTGATTATGCTCTTTGAGGAAAACCCATTTTAAGTGGGAAGGCAATGTTATGAACATAAATACACATATATATTAATAACATAATAATGTTCTGATAATTAATAACACACGGATGTCTCAAAGACATGATTATTGGTTAGCAAGTGTCCCCTGCGGTGGAAATATCGGGGCTGTAGCCCCTCATTCTCATTTGTAATCATCTCCTAATTATTCATTCCTTTTATATATATATATATATATATATATATTTGTTTGTATGTATTTGATTACTATATTCCAAATATTTTGAATTATTCTTGTGTGAGCGAACTTTGTTCGCCCTGATTACAACCAATAGACTGGTTCTCGGAAGGCCCCTGCTTTTAATTCTAAAATGCTAGCTTGGATTTAATTATTTCATAGGAAAGCCTCCCTAGGCTAGGAACCTCTTAGCATAAAGAGAGAAAGATTAGACCACCTAGGTGATAGTAGTGGCTAGCCTAAGTTTCATTTAGGCTTTCACGGTTGTGGTTAGGACTTTTCACTTAGTGAAAGTTTCAGTAGAAACAAAAGTCATTGGTGAAATATTTCTCAACGTAAAAGCATTAGCCTTTGTAGATGCTGAAACAGTTACCTAAGAAGATAGTCCATAATACTGCATCATGTCTTACCTGAACTTTGATCACATTCAGAAATATCGAGGAAGTTTTTTCTTTCCTTAATTTCTTCTTCAGCAAGATCAAATTGCACCAAGCACTTCACTCTCTATTCACTAAAAGAAGAAATTACAATGCAGTTAGCTCAAAACTACTATTGGCTTAACCATCACAGTGAAGTGCCCTTTGTCTCTTTATAGAACAAGAGATAAAAGAAGGGTTACATTGAAACTAGACATGCAAGTGATGGGCCGCACTTGACAATGTCAAACTCAAACCTTAATGCACCTAAGAAAGTGTGCCCTCATGCATGGATAAGGATGCCTTGAATAGAATATTTACTGGAATATAATGAGTACATGGACTCATGAGCCCAACTCGCCTCGGGTTTTGAACCCTCTAAAGATAGCAAACCTCCTCATGCAATAATCCCTTCCTAACTTGAGATCTGCACCATCTAAAAATAGTGCATGCATGAAGCATGCATGTTCCCTCTCTCTCACTGGAAGTCTATGACTGTTGTGCCTCCCTCGGTAGATTCTCTAGTGTGCCATTACTACAAATGCAAACAAGGTCTGTTACAGGATCATGGATGAACTGAACTCGATCTGTTGGGTACATGCTCCACTGAAGGAGAATAACTACCAAGCAGCGGGTAAAATCTTACAGCTCTATTAAAAGTCACAATTGAAAAAGGGTCTGCAACAGGGCCGTGAATCCCCAAATAAAGAGCACATGAGAGGTTGGCTTGCCTGAAATTGATGCAGGTCACTAAATTTATGAGAGGGCCAACCTTGAATGACTAGTATTTATAATATTAAAGATAGCCATTTTCACACACAATCATACTTCAGTTTAAGGCATTAAATAGCAAAAACCACAACAACAGTAACAGGTCAAATATTCTCCCCTACAGTAGTCACCCTCATTTATTACTATGGTGACTTGAGGTTGGATAATGTCAATAGTACAGACAAATGTATTCAACATTATCTCCATCGCCATTGGACATCATCAACAATGGAAGAATCAGGATACATTGTCAAGCATCCATAGGCAAAAGACTAGAAACCATCGAGGAAGTGATTTCCAGAATATGGACTGATAGCAAACACTAAATGTGAAGACTTATTGCTCAACATTGAACATTGCTCCCATTGGTGGCTTGTCTCCATCTATGATCGTCAACACTTTCACAAGAGACTTAGTCATGCTAACAACCTCAATCACAAAGTCCCATCAATCATCTCTAAAAAGACACTTTAATAGCCATTGCATCTGGTTTTGTTGTCTTTCCAAAATAGCCATTTCTCACAACAAAACATTCGTCTAGTGCTTGGTACTAGTTCAAAAGGATTTGAAATGAGGGAAAGTCTATTGCTAAGTGTGTGACAGTTAAGTGAGTGAGTTCATCCTCTGTGTGAACTCTCTCATAAGGCTCAACACCCAAGCATCGTTATAAATGTACTTGGTTATTTATTTGCATTCATGAACAATAATATGCACCTACTTAAACTTCCCTGTGTCCTCCAAAATTATATCTATGCAATCCGCAGCACATGAGGTCCAAAAAATAGTAGGATATTTATCACATAGCATTTTTCCAACTACCACATAATTTGCAGAGTTGTCAGTAATTAATTGGCCAAAATGTTTGACCACAACCTCCACCAACATTGAATATATCAAATTTGCATATTGTACATGTGAGAATGCATTAATGGATTTTTCAAGAACACGGTTCCTTTAGGGGACGACACAAGAAAAGTGAGGATTGCTCTATTACTCTTATTTATCCACCCATCTTACATAATGGTGCAATTGGTACTCTCCCGTGAACTTTTAAGGCCCTCCAACTGTGCCTTTTCACAATATAACTCCCCATCTATCCCTTTCCCCCTAAATGCACTAAATGAGGGGGATTGGTATTCGAGGACTGCTCCTCCAATAACATCTACCATGTGCTGATAAAAAGGAGTTTGCAATGTTAAATGAGAGGTTGTCATAGTACCAAAACCTCCTCATTGCCATATCTGCCTCCGTTGACTTCTTTTCATTAAAACATTGCAAGGACAGTTGAGCTTCTAAGGTTGTGCAAGGAAGGAAGAAAGAAGAGGTAATTCTTGAACTTGCTACAACACTTGATGAGTAACTACCGAGGAGTGGCATTGGAGATACACCCATTCCTTCAATTTCTAACTTCATCATAGCTCTCCTTGCATTGTTTTGTTTGACATTATCCAAAGCAACTTGCATTTGGGTTGTGACTTCTATAGGGATTCTAGTTAGGTGGTGTTTCAGCCTGATTATGCCCCAAACATAACCACTGGACAATATTTGCACTAGACTTGCTTGTTATCATTCGGATCCACCCCAACACAGTGTTTCCACACTTGATCAAGAGGACTCTTAGATTTGGACTTAGGAGCCATGGATGAGAATCTGGCAGATTGATTAAAAAGTTAATAACTCTACCATTAATATGCTATCAGATTTATTAAATATTTAATACACACTAAAGTCTTATATAGAAAAAAAAAATCCTACTTAACAAGTTCTCATACCTCTAATACTGTGCAAAACTACAACTCCTTGGAGTTCTTCAAGAACTAATACACAGCAAAAATGCCCTCCACAACAAATAAAATTGCCTCTCCACACAATAAATAAAATCACCCTGCAAATAGTGATAGCAGAACTCAACCTCTTTCACAAGCACACTAACAAACTAGAAGAACTTGGCATCCTACACTGATAGTAGAACTCAGCCTCCTTCACAAATTGTCAAACACACTCATAGGGAATAAAATCGCCCTTCACAATCACATCAAACTACAAACAAAATTGCCCACTTTTCTTGCTTGAAGCCCTAGATGTTTTTCCTTGCTTTGTCTCTTTCTCTTTGCTGGTTGAAAATCATTAAAGAGACATCAAATTTTGTTTTAAACTTGATTTGGCATCTTAGAACACGCCATACAGATTTGAGATTGGAATTGTGACTCTATGCCTAAAAACCTAGATGTCTTGCTCTTTCTTGCACTAAATTTTGCATTGTTCCTATTTCTTTGAAAGAGCATCAATGCAATTTAGTCATAAATCTAGAATTTACTTCTTGCAATATCATTCATACAGATTTAGACTTGAAGAACAAGACTCTAAGCCCAAAATCCCCAGTTTCACACTTATTTCATCTTGTGTTAAGGGCATTTAATAAGTTAATTTGAAATCTGATTTTGTCTTGAAATAATATCATTAAACAGATCCTGGATTAACTTGTGTATGTTATTAAGCAAATTGAATTCACTTGGTTAAAACCCTAAATCAATTTGCTAGAACTAGACTAGTTTGTCACTTGCAACATTGAGCTTAGTTGACCTACGGAAGCCCCCCATGACTAGGAATACCCCTATGCTTAGGACTTTTACACCTAGAGAGAACCTGGGAGGTAACAATCTCCACAAAAAACACTACAAGCGTGAACTCATGAGTTTGTGGGTAGACTCATATGAGAGCATGGCGAGTCTTTGGCAAGTCTGGAAATTCCCCAATCTACTTGGCAATCCTGAGCTGAGTACTCATTTCAAACGAGACTTGACCAGTCTCCCACGAGTCAAATAACACTGCTACCACTCGTTACACCTAGAGAGAGCCTGCGAGGTAACAATCTCCACGAAAAACACTACAAGCGTGAACTCATTAGTTTGTGGGTAGACTCATGAGCATGGCGAGTCTTTGGCAAGTCTAGAAATTCCCCAATCTACTTGGCAATCCTGAGCTGAGTACTCATTTCAAACGAGACTTGACCAGTCTCCTACGAATCAAATAACACTGCTACCACTGGTTCCACTTCTCTTTCTAGAGCTTCCTCAATTCACACTAAAGTAACTTTATGCATCTGTTGTTTATGGTTCCTCATTGCATATAGATCTTTTCCCAATTCTCTTCCTACACATTTCGTGCAACAAACTCATCGATGGTGGACCAATTACATAAAAAATCAGTCCACTTAACTTAAACACCATATAATCATTTCACAAACCAATTTCTCTAAGACAACAGTGACTGGCAATTGAATAAATGATGGATCTAATTCAGTTGATTTGAACATCATAATCTGTATAAACCAGAAATCAATTCCACCAAGTCTACAACAACATTAAGTGCCAATTTAAGCACAAGGGATTAGCTTAACCAACATTAAAATTAGTCTATGCTAATGGTCATGATGCCATTCACCAATGGGAAGCATCCCTTAAGGTTTTCTGCAAGGTTTTCCTTTGAAAAACACAATGGCGGGCAAATTTCAAAACAACAGCCTACCTTAATTTAATTTGTTATCCCACTGATAAATATATACAGAATGATTACAGACTAATTAAATGACAAAACAGTAAACTTCTGACTTTATTTCTATAACATACTTGAAATGCACCAGTAAATCTCCATCTCAACTGATTTGATGTCAATCTTGGAATGACCACAGATAAAACTGGCATGGTAGGACGGTATTTTGCTATTAACCTGAAGTGGACAAGACACAAATTTAAACTCAGAGTCAGGACACATAAATGGGTTTTAATATCTATTGCAATGCACTTTTGGTTTCACACAATTCCACCAGATTAAACATTAAATAAGAACAAATTTGTACCAGCTTCACTAAGCCTAAAAATAAGTTATGTAAAATGGTCAAGTACTAAATCAGAAATGTTATTTGGAAATTGATAAAATAGTGTCATTTAGTTGTTCTTAAATACTATAAGCAACATTGAAAATGATACCCCAAAAATTTCAAAATAAACATTTATAATAAAACTGGCAGTGTTGATAGTTCAATGAAATGAATAGGGATTTCTCGAAAGTCTTTCACTTTCCACTGTTCTGATCAACCAGAGAAAGTGAAACAATTGCATAGATGATAACAAATACCTGGCAGTTCGTCCAGTTGCTGTGAATACGACAATAACCGAAGCCTTCACTTTAATTGCAGCACTTACCTGCAAATAAAGCATATAAACTTTATCGAGCTACTTTGGATAAATCACCAACATTTTCCAGGCCTTTGGAGGAAAGATCTAAAATAGTTATTACCAGCTACAGTTTGTTATAATAATGAGTCAACAACATTGCCAATACTGCTTTCATTGCAATCCACCAGTCATAACAATAAGGTTACAATAAGATTACAATTTACAACAAGATTTAATACTTACTGCAGTAGTTGCAATAGATTCCAAGTGACTCGTTGGTTCATTGCCATATTTCATAGTCTTTTTAAAATAAAAAGCTTGATTGTACACTTTCTCTGCCTGCACTTAATTATCTAACTTAGCATCCAGGCAATTATTAAAACTGTAATATGGATAGAAATAAGCTTTGCAATTGTTACTTTGGATATCTTGCAAGACATGACTAATGAAAACTAACAAGACTAAGATTGTAATACCCACTTCTGCACAGATCTTTCCTACAATTGAGATAGTCTGAAAAGGGTATAATCCACGGAAAGTTTCTGCACCTAATAGAATTGCATCTGTACCTGTAATTATAAAGATTGGAAGATATAAGAATATCACATCTATTTGCATCAAAGTGTTTTCAGTACTACGTAGTAACAGTTACACATGTTAACATGTCCTCGGATCACTTAAATCTAGAGAGTAGAGGATTTACTAACCATCCAAAACTGCATTTGCAACATCAGTTGCTTCTGCACGTGTAGGACGTAAATTACCAGACATACTGTCAACAACACGTGTGACTACAGCAGGCTTTCCAGCCATGTTACACTTGTGGACAGCAGCTTTTTGGAACAAAAACACCTGCAATGTACATTAATCATTGAGTTAAAAGTAGATAAGGAGGAAGTTTTTATTTGTTGTACGAAAACTGTGACATTCAATTAATCAAAAGGTTTTTTCAAGTTGTATTTCTTGGTTTGCAATTGGAAATATGTTTTTGCAAAATCTTGAAATTCAAAATTTGACATCATGAATAACTACTTTAAGTTTATGCCATATGGATATTCTGTGCCTACACTTCATGGTTTTTTGTGAAGCCTATTTCATTCATGGTGACCTTCGTAAAACCTGTGCATTTCACAGAAACTGTGCAAATATAATTTGTGTTTATGCTAAATAGACTCTCTCTTCAGCTACAAGCAACGTTATAATGTATAGGCAACAGAGTCATACTCTGAAATCCAAATATATCAAAAATATAGTGGTCAAAGAAAAAACAGTAAATAAGAAAAAATTTAAAAGACATGGCAGATACAATATATTTGTTAAGCAAACAAAAAACAGAAATTTAGAATCCTCATACAAGGATCTTTGGCATAAGCTCAAGTCTGCAACGCAATTCAAACATTAAGCATTCAACCATACAAACATAGTGATTAGCTTCCAGACAGGTCAAGTTGTGTTGCTGAAGCACTGGATGTCACTGCAACCTGATTCCTAAATCCAGATCAAAAACCATGCAGAAATTTTTCCATGACCAAGTTCCTGCAGAAAAATCTAGAAAAATAGTTACTTTGACCCTTCATAATCATTGAAAATTTTGTAATTTTTCCACGTAGTCAATGCATACTAATTGATGAGGGGAAAAACTCCATTCTCAATGTTCTTTGAACAATGATACAGAAATATTGGATAAAAGGGTCAAAATGTCAATCAAGCTTTTTCTGCTACTATGGGTACTAATGCAGGGAACATGACAATCCTACCACCACTTTTTCTTGTAACATCTACATAAATTTTCCAACCTGATGAAAGGATTCCTTATGAATAGGAAATGCACCCCATTTGCTCAAAGTACCATTCACATCATAGACAAACTGTATTAAGTTTTCAACCATTAAAATTGGGAGAAATGGCGGAGATTGCAGCTGAGGAATGCAGTTAGAGTTCCTAGCCCTAGCTGTCACCATCGATATCTCAAACCTGAGAATGGAAAAATACAGAGAGGCATCTATCGACCCTGAGGATCTG
>SNQJ01S0219615.1:0-15198 GCA_010110895.2 Picea sitchensis
CAAATATTGGAAATATAATATTTTATTGTAATCCAATGTATTTTATCTTATCTTATGTAAAAGATAAATCAACCTTGGGAAAAGTGCCAAGATAGTTAGGTGCATTTCTTGGAGTGCCATGTGGCTAGTTGGAGCCATGCATACTTATTCCATATTTTTTGGACTCATCTATCATTTTTTCATTCATTGAGAACATCAGGGGAGCATGGTACGAGAAAGAAGGAGAGAGAAATAAATTGGTAACGAAAGGCTAATATTGTCTACATGTATTTCTAGTGTGAAATTTCCATGAATAATCCCTATAGATTCCATAATTGATATTTTCCTGGCTAGTCCGTGACGAAGCACAAGAAAGAGGTGTGACCACCCTGGGGGGACTACATTGTAGAGAATGGGGTCCACTTCTTTGGGTTATGTAGACTGAAGGGGAAAAGGGAGTTTGTGATTTTGGATGGATGAATGAGTGAGAAGGTTGTGTAATTAATGGAAAAATGAACTAAGATAGTTATTTTTAATCCTTATGGAGTCATAGTCCCAACACGAGGGTTGACTGTTGTAGAAATAATTGGTGCAATAGTGCCTACAACTAGTAGGAACATCCCACATAAACAACCAATTTGTGTAAAATTATTATAAAATATAAGTGTTCTAGTTATAGATTCTATGATGTGTTATTGTTGTGTATTTATTGTTTAAAATGCTAAGAATGTTAATAAATTATAAGATATTACAATTTGACAATGTTTTCATGTGAATTGCATGTAATTGCTTGTCAAATTGTATTCTTAATGTTTTATCACATAGCATGGAAGAAAACATATATGGTATCAGAGATCTATGGTATGGTGTAGTGAATTAAATTTGAGACAAATTTCTAGTGCCTTTTCATCCTAGCAAGAATAGGGGTGGATGGGTATATTACACTTTTCTTCTTTATATGGAAGGATTCCCTATATTTAGTAATGTAGAGTTATGGTTGTGGAAGATGATAGACCCTTTTATCCACTATCCCTTTTGTTTAAACTGCAATCTCCCCTTGTCCCATCCTATACAAGGTCCATTCTTTACATGTCTGCATATCTACATAATCTGATCTTTATGGAGTGAAGAGTGTGGTGTATAGAGTAGGCTCCGCCAATCCTTTCCTACACAATTTCATGCCTATTTACACAATGTTCCATATCCCTTTCCTTGTTTTATTTTCATGGTGTGTGGTGCATGCATGACTTGTTTAGATTATCGTGTTTCCACAATGTCACATAGCTCTCAGATCCACACTGCCCCATTTTTTCCTTAGTGATTTTGTTCCTCAATGTCAATTTTATAGCATGGAGGTATTGCCTCCCCTCTAATATATCCTTGGATATGCATGCATGAAATTTTTTTAAGGAATGATAATAGGTTTTTGGCCTATCTTGCAAGGATATTTTGGGGAAGGCTCTAAGGTTGTTCAAGTACTATATGTAAACATTGAAATCAATTAAAAAAATATTTCTTTATTGTTGATCCATTTTGGATCACACCTACCTTGGGAGACATTTGGTCTCCAAAATCTCAATAATGTAGAAGATGGAAAACACAGCCTCCACTTGTATCTTTATGCACAACATTCCATTGGATATGCAAGTTGCTTTCTTTTTGCATGTTTCAATTATTGTTCCTCTCTACCCATGTTTCTCTACTACTAAGGATATTTTGTTTCTCCCCTTTTATTCTTTGATGAGGTAGACCTTACGACATTTGACCAAGAGATATTTGTTTTATTTGATTTAGAAATCTTCATCCTTATCCCATAAGTAGGGACTACAATACATTTCTTTACATGCAGAAAGAGGTGCTACATCACATTCTATTTCATCAACATAATCAACATTAATGAAACCTAATTTTACATATTTTGGTTATTCTTAGTGTACATTTATTTTGTAACCATCCCAATGTGTAATCTTCCCCACTACAAAATCCAACAATTTAGAATTTTCTTTTTCTAATATTGTTAAATTAAAAAACATGAAATAGCATAAAAACACTCATGCATATAACAACAATTCCAATAAACATGAATGGAACTAATTGAACATACACATAGAAGAATTTAATTTATAAAAAACATAGAGTTTATGAACAACAATATAAAACCATGAATGAAACATTCAACATAGATCAAATACTCATCTTTTAAATCAAATGTGAAAATAGTTGAAGAGGACATAAATTCCACCTAATCATAGAATTTCTACTCCGAATATCAATAGAAAGTCACCCTTGAGTTGGGGCTAGCAATCCCCAATAAGGGGTGTCTCCTAGGGTTTTTTACTATCCAGATAGTTTCCCACAACCATCCAAATCCATTAGCTCTCTTCCCCACAACCTACACAACCTAAGGAATGGGATCCCATTCTCTACTACCTATTCCCTCATGCTATCCCCAGTTCCTATAGGGATCGAGCACAGGTTGGATAAGAATCTCTCCTAGGAATTATAGGGAATTATAGTCACAACACAAAACTCTCAACAATAAATCATTTGATTTTCACAAAAAAACTCACTCTACATGCATAAAAACCTACTTTTGCATGCATTTTATATCTCTAAATAGCTACCACATATGCCCACTATGGTTTTCTTCAAGCTCCAACACTCTATACTCCCTTGTTGTCCCAAAAACTACTTATAAAAAAGTCCTCTCTTTTCCCATACAAATTTCCTTTTCCCCCAAGCCAGTTGACTCTCACTCTCTTCAATGTTTATTGTACTTCATCCCCATGCTCCCAATAACTATCATATGTGACTCTTCACACCCACCCTCTTACATGTATCTAGTGATTGGGATCTCATACACACAGGGGAAAATTAGAAGGTTTACTCAAAACAATAATTTTAGGAAATGTTTGGGATTTTAGACTCATGAAGAAAAAAACCGCTTTAGACCCCTCCATTCTTATGGAAAACTCACCCCCCGTGACTTTGACCATGTCCATCTATAGCTGAAATTACATTTTATTTTATTATCAATATATGCAATGTTCACATTACTACATATTCAGTTCCACGATTATGGATCATATTTACATTAATATTGCTAATCTAGGGATTAAAAATGGGGATGTTACATTCCCCTCACCCTACAAATTGAACCATCCTTGGTGCACAACACCATACAGATATACATGTACAACAAAATTACATCATAATACTTAGTATTTATGAAAGTTTACAATTCTCGTAGTAGTTCCAACCACAAATATATCGTTCCTCTCAACCTGCACAACCCAAACAAGTGTAACCCCCTTCTCTCCACCGCAATCCCTCCAGGGTTCCAACACAAGTTTTCCAAGAATCCAGAGATGTGGTACGAGGAACTCCATCTTCCCAGAATGGAGCCTTGCACACTTATATACAAATGCAAATTCAATTTTATTTTAAATTTGCAAAACATTGTGGGTATATGCCTACATGGTATCCTCATTCTCCCACATAGAATATTCAAAACCATAATAGGTCCATTACATCCTTACCGTGCCAATAGATTTTTTCCTGAGCACTTTGAATTTCTCATCCAGGATGCACATGGGTTCCACCCCAAAGTCCCCTTCGTGTTCCACGTGGATCAGAGTCCAATAAATTATGTGGTTATGATCAAACACATATTTGTTCAATAAAGATGTATGAAACACATTATCAATGCTCATGGATGCAGGAAATGAAAACATGTATTCAACTAGGCCTATATTATCTAAGACTTCAAATAGCCCATAGTATCATGCTACCAACTTTGGGCAATTTCCCAATCATAGTGAACTTATTTTATCTTTTACTTTTAAAAACACATGCTCCCCCACTTTGAATTCCTTGTATGACCGCTTTTTGTTTCAATATATATTTTTCCTGTCTTGTGAAACCTTTGCATTTTTCCTGATCTTTACCATCTTGATCCGGATTATTTTTGGCACGAAATGAGAATGGAGATATAATAAAGAAATATACAGAGATATCTCGGATATCCAATAATATAACATAAATGTATTAGATATGCAACCATAAACCCAAATATATAGTAATACAAAATTTTCTATTAATGTGTGAAATATACAGAACTGTAAAAATATAGAGTGAAAGACTCACTAGAATGGTGGTAGCTTATCTCTGAGAAGAGATATGACAGATACTTGCATTCACAAGAAGATGATTTTGCAATGAGGCTCCAAAGGTATTTTTATCATAAATAAAATCCAAAACCCTAACCTCAGAAGATGAAAAGTCAATAATTTTGTGGACCCTATTTTGGTTAGTTTGGTGTATCAACTTCCCAGGGGTGTAACTTTGGCATATGATCTCTGATTCGGGCGCACGATAGTTCGTAAGAAAGGTATCGTCGAGGAGATTGATTTAGGGAGATCAGTCAAAGCCTTTGGATATCATTTAGAATCTCAATCACAAAAACCCTCATTTAGGCCCTCAAAATGGCCCCAGAAGTGAAAAATTGCTAAAAATAGTAAATTACCAAAATTCCTAGAAAATTGTTTTGAGCCAATTGGAAAAGGTGGGTGGCCACCAATACCCACCTAGATAAATACTCCCTTCTTAGGAAGCAATGGTATCCATTGTGTTGAGTACCCTGGGGATAGGGAAAAGTGTTTCTTGAATCTGCATCTTGATGAGTTGCTTGCCTTGTTAGAGAAGTTGTGTTGCTTAGCTTGTTGAATGTTGTCATGAACCTGTGGCTAGAAGGGTTGGACCTTTTTAACTAGTATGGCTACATGAGATGCTTGTGTGCAGAAGGAATATTTACACTTTTTTGCAATCTTGTCAACCTGCTTCTGTTGGATAGAAGGTGCTTCGATCGAGGATGTAGTGGTTACAATATCCTTCTATTCACCTTTTGAAAAAATTGTGAAGAAGATTAATTTTGTAGTATGAGATACTACCTTGCGGCATTGTTTAGGTGGGAAATTAGTTGGTACTATCTCTAGTATCTTGTAGACAGGACCCCCCAGAGTAACAATGACACTACGGGGTTGAGACTCATATATAACATGGAGCTTCCACATATATGGTTGGCCCAAGAGAACGTCACAGACATCCAACAGGGAAAATTCACATAATACCTCATCCTTGAACAGATGGATGTTGTACGACAATTGAAACTACTGGATGACACAAAGATCTCGTCCCTGGCAAAGCCAGCCAATGTTATATGGTTGCAGGTGTGGTGTTGTCAACAATCCCAACTTTTTGAAGACCTATGCTGAGATTAGGTTCTTTTGGTTTATTCTATCAACAATAAAATGTAGTGGGGTCCCCTTCACCCACATCTGTGAATGAAAAAGTAGATCCCCCTCTTCAAGATCCATGGGTTCTTCTTGTTGAATTGTTTCGGTCTCTACAATAGTACTGGGGTCTACGTTGATGATTTGTCTTCTATTAATATTTTATGCATCAGAGTTTGAATCAGGTTTTGGCTCCCTATATTTGATCTCGGCCACCAATGACTATTTTCAGTGACATTCATCGGTGTTGTGCTAGGGGATTTTGTGGAAATCACACCATTTTCCAGTGTCCTTTGTCTTTCTTTGACAATCCTTTTGCTGTGGCTTGGACTAGTTTTCGAGAGACTATTTTTTAGAGTCGTCTTTATCATACTTTGGTTGTTGCATATTTGCAGACTAGAACTCCCATTTTTTCTGGTGCTTAAAATTCTGCTCGATTTTAAGAGAATATCCATAAGCAGCACCGAGTGATGAGATTTCCATAAAATCCATTTCAGTTTGGATGTATCTGTGTAGAGCCCCACGATATTTCAAAACCAATTGTCATTTGGAGTCCTTGATACCCATATTGGTGCCTAAGTTATGGACGGTATTGGTGGAATCTGGAACTACTTGTCCCCTCTCTTTCCACAATGTGGTCCATCTCATGTATTGGTCCTCATAGTTTCCAACAAGGTAATATTGTTTCTTTTTTGCATCCACAAAAAAGTCCCAAGTGGGCTCGGCCCCATATATTCCAGAATCCTCTGTCGAACTTTTCTCCCAGTAAGTATCCCACCAATATTTCTAAGCCTTAAGTAGTGCAAAGGTGATCTCTTCCCTTTCGAAGAAATTATGAATAGAGAAATAACCTTCCAGCATATTTAACCATTTTTCTAGGGCATCTGCATCTATTTGTCCTTCAAATATGGGAATATCAAAATTAACTTGTACCTTGAAAGGAGAGGCACTTCCAAAGTGGACACTTGATGAAGACGTGTCTGTTGTTATCGATAGGCATTGAATGATGTGGGAAAAATTCTCCATCATTTTGTCCCTCTGTCACGTGAGATATTGCTCAAGCAACAGATTAATAGAATATTTTGCTCCATCATTTTTCTTTTCTTCCACCATGGATGGTTTCTTGGGCATATGAGAGAAATTTTCCTAAAGAGAGACAAGATCGAGAGCCAAATTTCTATACTCATACCTCGTCGGGGACATGCACTGAAAAACGATCAAGAGCAGCGTACTCTGATACCACTGATCCAGATTATTTTTGGCACGAACTGAGAGAGAAGATATAATAAATAAATGTACAGATATATCTCGTATATCCAATAATATAACATAAATGTATCATATATGAAACCATAAACACAAAGATATAGTAACACACAATTTTATATTAATGTGCGAAATGTACAGAACTGTAAAAATACAGAGTGAAAGACTCGCTAGAATGGTGGAAGCTTATCTCTGAGAAGAGATGTGACAGCTACTCGCATTCGTAAGAAGATGATTTTAAAATGAGGCTCCAAAATCCTTTTTATCATAAATAAAATCCAAAACCCTAACCCCGTAATATGAAAAGCCAATAGTTTTGTGGACCCCGTTTTGGGTAGTTTGGTGTATCAACTTCTCGGGGGAGTAACTTTGGTATATGATCTATGTTTGGGGCACATGATATCTTGTTGGAAAGGTATCATCAAGGAGATTCATTTAGGGGGATAAATCAAAGACTTTGACTATCATTAAAAAGATCGATCCCAAAAAACCCTCATTTAGGCCCTCAAAATGGCCCTAGAAGTTAAAAACTGCCAAAAATAGTAAATTACCAAAATTGCCAAAAAATTGTTTTGAGCCATTTGGAGAAGGTTGGTGGCCACCAATATCCACCTAGATCACATATTATCTTCCATTTATATTATAAATTTTGTCTCAATTCCCATCTCATTGGCATGTTATATTTTCTTCATCCAAGACCTCAAATGCACCCATATTCAATGATGCCTAGTACACATTAGTGTAATAAAATTCAACCGAGTGAAGATAGTCTTCCCATTTGGATGGTTGGTCCATTAAATACATTCTTAGAATATCTTCAATTATCTTTTTATTCCTCAATATTTTCCCATCTGACTATGGGTAATATTTAGTAATGAAATTTAAATTTGTTCCAATTCTTTTAAATAACCCCTTCCAAAATTGTAAGTGAACATGGGATCTATGTCAGAAACAATTTCCTTGCGAACTCCATGTGGCATCGAAGTCTCATTAATGTAAATTTATGCAATTTTATATTCCTTATGAGTTGTCTTCACCAAAATAAAATGTGCACCCTTAGTTAATGTATCCATCACTACCATGATGGAATCATGTTGCTTCATTATTCTAGGTAGCTTAGTAATAAATTCAACTATAAAAAATTCTCATTTCCACTTAGGAATGAGAAATGTATGTAGTATTCCAGCTATATTTGTATGATCAGCCTTTTCCTTTTTAAATTCTAGGCATATGGCCATGTAACCAACCACCTCTTTCTTCATTCCTGGCCAAAAGTCTTGGCTTCTTATAACTACAATTTGTTTATGATATCATTGGTACACAACATATGGCACATTGTGCATTTCCCTTGTAACTATATTTTCATATATCTAAAGTGTGGCACATAATTTTCCTCTATAAAAGAGGAGTCCATCCACTTTTACCTCAAAATCTTTAAATTTCTGCTAAAAATTACCTTTTTGTAATGTTTACTTTATTTGCAAATAGTGTTGATCTGAATTTTCAGCCTCTAAAAATTTGTCTTCAAAATCAGACATGTACATGCTAATGGTTATAGCATGAATCTCATGTGAATCCATGAAAACCCGGCAAAGCGAACCATAAAACTCCAACAATATTTCACTCAGAAATTAATTAGCAATTTTAAAGTAAATCTTTAAAAATTTCTTTCTTAGGTTACAATTAGGTTTCTTCACAAAACTAAAGGAACATCAGAAAATAAATACTCAAAACAATGTATAAGACAACAACAATGACATCACATGAAGTACACAAGTATTTTTGGGAAAATAGCCTCTAGAAAAACCCTGGAGGGAAAACCAGTTCTCTTATGTTTGTGGATTTTATTAATTAGCAGCAGAAAGAATATATAGATCTCTTAAAAATGGATTGATCCAACAAATGGCTGAGTAAAACGACAACATTTTACTTCCAAAATACCTATATGGCCCTATACTAGTCCAAGGAACCAAAATGACTTAGAAATAACCCCTGGGTAAGCCTCTTTGTTAATCGTACGGCTTCCTACAACACCTGTTTGTCACCCTATATGATGGTTGTCCTTCAGATCTTAGTATTGACCTCTACAAATTCTAAGGAAGAAATTTTATCCCTTTCTTAGCATCTCCTCTGTCCTTCCTGCAATCCTTCTCCAACCAACCCTCAAATGATCTAGCTGAAAACTACCCTTTCTAATCAATTGAGAAAGAAAAAACCCTATATCCAAAGAGATCGAGGGATGAGATGAACCCCCACTCTCTCAATGAGATGGATGGCCAAGATTAAAATATCATAACTTAAATTGTTTTCAATTTTAACTTTAGAAAAAAGTTCTCATTAAGTCAACATTAAAATATAACACATTTAATGTAATTTTTCCTAAGTAAAATTTTAGGAAGGAGATTTAACCAATCAACTTGGATAGTTTCATTATTCCCCACTATGCTAGGATGCCGCCACATGGAGGAATATCTTCCTTGATACACTTATCAACACTCTCACTTAGTGAGGAAGGGATTCTTTACCAACCCCATATCATCTCTGAACCTTTTGAAATTTTATCTACTAAGTACCTTGGTGAATATATCTTACATCTGATCATCTGTATGTATGTATTGGGGCCTCACAAGTCCTTCTGCACATAATCTCATATGAAGTTATTTTGGATGTCTATATTCTTTCGACGATCGTGAAAAACGGGATTAGTGAAGAGATTGATGCAAATCTGATTATCACAATGTATCCTATATCTCCTTACTAAAAAGTCCCAAGAAATACTTCCTCAATGATAGTGCCTCACATGTTGCTAAACTAGCTGCCATGTACTCTACCTTAGTAGAGCTCAATTCCACTGATCTCTATTTACTAGTGAACCATGATATAATGCATGATCCTATGTTGAAACAACACCCTAAAGTGCTCTTTCTATCCTCTACACATCCTGCCCAATCATCATCTATAAAACCTGCCAATCTCACTCCACCACTACACTCATACAATAACATGTACTCCATTATGCCTCTCAAGTAGAAAATCACATGCTTCACAACTATCCAATGCAATATTTGAGGGTCTACCATGAACTAGCTCAAAGAGTTGACTACAAAACTAATATGTGTTCTAACGTTGACCAAATACATGAGTGATCCAATAAGTTAGCGATTGATGGTGGGGTATACTATATCATAACTAGATGTGTCTATATTCCTCCAATTTCTCACTAGAGGCGTGGACATGGTCCTACAATATGTCATCCTGAACCTACACAAGATCTCTATTGTATACTTCCCCTGTCCCAAGAAGAAGCACACATCTATTTTCCAAACCTCCAGACCAAGGAAGTAGTGCATAAAACCAAGGTCTTTCATATTGAACTTTGTTGCAAGGTTATCCTTACAATATGCAATCATCTTCTCATCTCTATTAAGAAAACGATCATCAACATACAGTAACAGTATGAGAGGCACCTCACATGATAGATAATAGAGGTTCGGATCTGATTGAATCTGCTGGAATCCCATCTCTCTCAAATAACTATCAATCCTTGAGTACTAGGCCCGAGGTGCTTGCTGGAGCCCATACAAGTCTCGTCTCAACCTGCAAACATGTGTATACCTGTATCCAACCTCAGACCCTTAGGATTCTCAATATATACTTTTTCCTCAATAAACCTATTTAGGAAGGAAGTATTCACATCCATCTGATGAACTCGCCAACCCATCCCATCTACTAATGAAATAACTACTTGGGTGGAGGAATATCTATCCACAAAAGTGAAAGTATCCTTGTATTTGACTCCCTATTTCTGTACAAACCCCTTGTCTATGAAGCATACCTTTTACTTCTCCAAAATTCCATCTACCGCATGATTAACTTTGTATATCCATGTAGAACCAACCTCTTTTCTTCCCTCTGGCCTAGGCACCACCTCCCATACATTGTTATTCACGATGGAGGCATACTCCTCCATCATGTCCTCCTACCACACTCCATGTTATTCAACCTACTCATAAGTGGAAGGATAGACATTTATAAGTTGTGTCATGAGTGCCATATACCCAAATATATGTGGTATTATATTCTCTCTAAATATCTCTGTAGAGGCACTACCTATCTAGAATCATTGACTATGGAATTGTACCACTTAGGTCGTGGCCCAGTGTCAATATCTTTTGGAACATCCTCATGTTGCTCGACCTCCTCATCAGTCTCTTGAATGTCCTGTCCACTAGTCTCCCTTCCAACACCTATACTTGTACCTGCACCTATGTCTGTGCATGTGACTCTATACTATGTACATGTGCCTCCTCACTCTTCTGCCCCAAGTCTTATCCTTGTTAGTCCTCTATCTGTGCTAGCATATATGTAGATATTCTCAAGGCCATCTCTTCCTCAAACTTCATGTCTCTAAAAATCACTATCTTGTTGCGCTTTTGCACAAATATGTGATAGGCCTTATAAGTCTCACAGTATCCAACCAATATCCCCTTATTCTCTATGGTGTCCTTCTTTGTCCTCTTCTCAAAAGGGACATGACAGTAACAAACACTCCCAAATAGGATAATATGACTCACGTCTATCCTATTACCTGTATAAACCTCCTCAGGTGTCAATTTCCACATAATGGTATGGGGATTCCAATTATATATGCATGCAATTATGCGACATGCCTCTTCCCATAGAAACATCATTAACCCATGATCATGTATCACTGCACATGATGCACCCACCCCTTATTATCCATACACTATGATTCATATTTCACATTCGTGTGGAAAATGAAACACTTGAGATTTCTCAAGTCTTTCTTCTTACCTGGCTGTGAGTTTTCTCCTTCACTATCACCCTTAGAACCCTTTTCTTTTCCCTTCTTGGTATGACTAACCAAGGCATGTTCTCCTCTACATCTCATTTCCAACTGGATTTAGACTCCTTCCTAGTATCTTCATGATTGAAATCATCACAAAGCCTCTCCCAATTTGGAAGTTTCTCCTAAGCGAAGAATCCCTTAAAAAATGGTTCACATGGCTTGGTGAAACCATTCAGTGCCACATTTACAAGTTCTATGTCCTCCACTTTCTCCATAATAGTTGCAAGTTGATCACATATATTGGTGTCCCTCATGAAGTAGTAGGTAACATTATTATACCTTGACGTCACGGTGGACCTGATCTTGTTCCATGTGGGACAGGAAGTTAGACGCTCCATCTAAGTTGTTTTCAAACTTGAGACTAGTTGCTACCATTTTTATTTTCTGAACAAAATCAAGTACCATGTGATTATTCCTTCAAGAACCCACTACCATTTCATTGATGGTTTATAGATATACTGATATCTCCTTACAAATATGACAAATGTGTTTCAAACTATTATGGATCTATGTTTGATCCTTTAAACACCCATTGCTGCAAATTCTTGGCTTTTAAGTCTAATAGATCTACTTCCATAAATTGTTTTGTAACCTAGAATTTTTCCTCCCTATCACACTGAATTATTTGATACCATATTAAATTTCTCTTATCTGATCACTTAGGAAAATTACTTCCTAGTAAATTCCTTGCAAAATATTAAACTTTAAAATTAGCTTACTCATTAAAATGCACACACTGGGATTTTTAACTGGTAAACAAAATAACTAGTGAAAGTGACTGGAGACTAAATTTCACACATGCACATGGACTTTTTCTACCCTTAAAATATTATTTTCATTAAAATAATATCATAGCATACAAGGGCTCGCTTATTGGGAAAATAAATTCCTAGTGAGGAAAAATACTAATTACAACAAGACTTTTAGAATTTTCTAGGAACCTGTACGACCCTTTGAAACCCCCTTGATCAACCCCTAACTACAAAAATCCCCTTGACCTATTGTATGGATTTGTGTGGCCCTTGCACAACTCACTTGTGTGACTTGAATGTTGTTGTATGATTGTATGACATGACACATGTTTCTTGTGTTGTTTTTGTTGTTGTGATGATTGTACAAACCTCATATGATTATCCTCAAATTGCAAAATTGTTGCTTGGCTTCCCATAAATCTATCCTTTCATTTTTGGATGATGGGTTTTCTCCTCTTTTTGATGTTGGAACTCTCCTCCTTTTGAGATTATCTCTAGATGAAACTCCTTGATCACCCTTGTTGAGATATCCTTGAACCACTGTCCTTTGTGACTCAATCACTCAATGTCTCTAAACTATATTTCTCCTTCACTTAGCCTTTCTTTTATAACATTGAGTTGTTGACCGAATCCATAACCATAATCTCCAAAGTGTTGAATGGTTTAGATTAGATATCATGTCACTTGATATCAATGGATAGGATTCGTCTAATTCACTAATGAAAATAACATTTACATTTCATTAGATTAAACTCACTTTTCTCAAAAACTGAAGGTGCCAAAGAAATTGTTTCTTTTCCTGTAACTAGATGAATCTTAGTTCAGTGTCGAATTTATCGGTGCATCAGAGGATTAATTCTTTGAAATCAACTACTTCTAGTAAACACTTGACTATTGAAATATCGAAGGTCCATATTTCGTTCAACTTTGATACTTTAGGTGGAAGAGTTATGTACAAATTGAAGGATTTTGACCACTAGAATTGGTGGTCTTGTCATCCCAAGGTATTTATAGTATCCCTGCAATATATCTTTGTCCTTTTAATTGAAATATCTTGACAAAGGTTATTTTGCATCAATAGCTGGTGCTTTTTTCAATACAATAGTTTTACAGTGGGGATTTAGTTTCTTATTTAATTTATCACGTATTTCCTTTATTAACAAATATTGTAGCTCTTAGTTCAAAGTTTCCAATTCCATGATTTGATTTAATCTTTAAGGAGGAGATTTATGAAAATAGTGCTACTTAATAACAATATTCAATTCACACAAGTGATGGATGACATGGCAATGAGAAATAAATCTCATCGGGAAAGGTAAATGCGTATCAAGATAAAAGAAAAATGATTAAGTGTGGAAGTATAAATTTTATGATGGAGAATGTGTTTTGGTGGTTGGTGGTTTGCAGAATTTGGAAGATGGAAGGGGAGTTGTGAGGCATACTTCCACATCCCTAACAAAAAATAGAGTAAGTACAAAAAAAACCATTTTGCAGGTTGTGGAAATATGCGGGTCATTTTGGATTAGGATGAAATGTGAGATGCGGGGTGTGGGTTGGGATGGAATGTGGTGATGAGGTGAGGACTCCCACATCTGCAATAAAAATATAGCTAAGTATCAAGAGGGTTTCAATAAGAGTGACGCAGAAGTGGGGATTGCTTTTTGAGGGGTGTGATTTTTTGGGATTGAAAAGTTGTGGGTTTGCAAGGTTGGGATGGCTTGAACCTCCTCAACAAGACTCCCAAAACTAAAGAAAAGGCTAAGTGTTGGGGTTTTGGAGTGTTGAAAAATGAAAAATATACTAGGTATGGGTCTCTATTAATTTGAATAATAGAAATGCATCATTACAATTACCTAATTGTGTAAATGCATTCTTATTTTCTGTGACATCCCAAAATAAAGTATTTTTGAAATTTAAATTTGTTGGAAAATTATTCCGTTTTTAGTAAATTCGAATTTGGATTTTTTTTTCCTTTTATGGTAATTTCGAATTTTGAATTTAATAATTGTAATTAATTATTATGACTGTTGGGCAGAGATCTGATTTGACCCAACTAACTATTTGACTATGACACTTGTATGAAAACAAAGTATTTAATATTGATTGTAGGAGGACAAATGGAACATCCATGTTAAAAATTAGTTGACCATGACTCCATGAGTGGGGAACCTATTGGAACTACCACTGGGCTTATTATTATGAGTGGAAAATTAGGGATTTGGCCATTGGCAGCCCCTAGAAATCATGGATTTAGAAATCTGTGAAAATTCCCAAGGGAGGGAAAAGACCTAGGTAAAATGATTTTTTTATGGATAAATAGCATATGTGAGGGGGCAGGACACTGCCAAGTATGCTGGGAAAGGAGACTATTGATTTTTCCCTTGTTGTTATGAAAAATACGAAGTGAGTGTGAGGCAAGAGTAATATGTGGAAAGTGAAGGACATTACTGAGTAGGAGTCTTCCAAATTCGCCCCCATGGATTCATGGTCGGGCTAGGGGGTGAATTAGGCAAGTTTTTTGGCTGCCTTATTCTACAGTTGGGAGGAACGTGGTTGGTTCAGATATGTAAACCTTTCCCTAATTTGTTCTTGGATGTTGTGTGTGTAACTAATATTATGTATCGAATTGTACTAAGTTGAAATAATCTTTCCATGGATGACATCTATTCATGGTATGAAATTTACAATCACAGTATAAATTCTAGATTGGTCCCTCCCGAAATCTAGAATACTGGCAAAATTATATGTATACGATTGAACTTAAGAGAGAAGATCCATCTACAGGATTTGTTTAAATCTGATTTCGAAATGCTAGTTAGGATGATCAGTGTATTAATATGCTTGAAGAGAACTGATCTATTATAGGCATAGGTATATTTCTGTGACTGATATATTAAATAGATCTAACTTTGAGCAATCAGAGTTCAGTAAATCTGCAGCTAAAATAAATGTTTAGATGTATCTCTAGAATTAAAATTTAGAACAATCGTGCCCCTTAACGAAGACTTACTTTCTAATACATTTAGGAATTGAAGAGAAA
>SNQJ01S0219617.1:0-15198 GCA_010110895.2 Picea sitchensis
CTCCTATAATAAGGTCAATATGGTGACTGATAATCCTAATGGGTGGTAAAGTATGAGGTAACTCATCCACCACAATGTCAACAAATTCATCCAATAACTCTTGAACTTTCACAGAAAAATCATTCATAGAAGTGCTTGTAAGGATGAATCCTGACTTACCTATAACAATAAAATGCATTTGTTGGTCTTTCTTAACTTCTCTCAAGTGTGCCTTCCCACTCATGAGAAGTATAGTAGGACTACCCTCCTCTTTGACTCCTTTAGCTTCTATTGGAAACTACATATGATTACACCCATTTTTATCAAGGGTATAAGTATTATTCCTCCCATCATGTATGACATTCCTGTCATATTGCCATATTGCCAGGGTCTCCCCAATAGAACATGACAAACATCCATAGGTATGACATCACATAAAACTTCATCCCTATAACTACCTAGTTTAAACTCAACTTTACACTGTCTACTTACCATAACTTGATGTTCTTTTTGCAACCACGACACCCTATATGGACTCTGATGTGTCATCGTCTCCAATTTTGTATTTTCAAAAATCTCTGTGGATACCAAATTGTTAATACTTCCACTGTCTATTATCACCTTGCATATTCTCTCTCTGGTTTTGCAAGTCGTTCTGAACAAATTGTTTCTATGAATTGATTCTCGTACCTCGTTTTCTGTCTTTATGAGATCTTTCCTCATCATGAGGGATCTTCCTTATTCAAATGCTTATGCCTTCACCTCTATCTCCACATTATTTTTTTGTGCCTCAAAAATGTGAGCTTCTTTTACTCTTGCATTCTTCTTTTTAGGACATTCCAAAGAAATGTGCCATGTTTTCCCACAAGCAAAACACTTCACTTCTCCTCCTCTGCCTCTTCCTCTACCTTTGGGAAAATGATTCCTTCCTCTAGAGTATCCTCCTCTAGAAATTTATACTCTAAATGTATGATTGTTGAATCCTCCATCTTTTCCCCCGAACTTCTGGAACTTCTCTCTAGTGATTCCTCTTCCTCTATTAGGACTCTTTCCCCTATTCCTCTGACTCTGCATCCTTGTCAATTTCTCTTCTGCTTTAAGGGATAACTGATAAGCATATTCCACAGTCCTCATTGTTATCATACTAATCTCATCCTGGATTTCATACCTCAATCCATTTATATACCAATCAAATTTCTCTTCATCATTATCCCTATGTCCTGCCCTTATATTCAACTTATAAAACTCTTCGGTATACTCCTTCACCAACATACCTTTCTATCTCAGATTCTGCAAATCTCTGAAAAGATTCAGCTGATAATCCTTAGGTATGAATTTATCCTTGAGCTTAGCTACCATTCTATCCCAATTCTTAATCTTGGACTTACCTTTGCTCTTTCTGTCAGCTTGCAACTCGTCCGACCATAAAGCTGCATCTCCCTTCAATCTGGTCACTACATGATTTACTTTCTTCTCATCGTCAATCTCCTCAAAGTAAAAATACTTGTCTAAAGCACTTATCGATTCAAGCAGTTCTTCTACATTAAAATTACCTTCATATATTGGGACTTCCATTTTTTCTCTAGCTCCCAACTTGAAAACAACGCCCAGCAATCGCTCTTCTTCTTCTTTTTCTCCTATAACTTCTTCTTATTATTCTATATCTTCACTTTCATCTTCACTAATATCACCAATATCTGGTGCTCTCCTTTGTGTTGTTTCCATGGCATCCAACCTTGCACTAAGTTTTCTCATTTCTTCCTTCATGGATGTATTGACCACATGTTTGTCCCTCCACCTCCTTAGTGGCATGAATCTAAATATTCCTTTTCACATAGCTTATTCCTTCTCTAATACCACTCGATACAACCCCCCCCGGGGGGGCTCGCACGACCTCCTGGTCTAGGATCGATTTACAAAGTATTCAAAGTGGCTCTCAGGTCCCCACAGAACCCTTAGAATCCTATCCATAGTGTTGACGATTAAAATCACAACGAGTCTTTTTTCACTCGCAAAGTATTGCTAAAGCCTATTATTTAAATAATACTAGTAGGTGGGAACCCCTGTATATTGGGAGATAATATATGGCTCTTATTTGATGTTTGTGCCACTGATCACCACTGCTTACATGGTTGATGAGATTTTGTTTTTATTGGCGATGGATTGGGCTTATTATGTGTTGTTTATAATTGCGACAATTGAATGATGGATAAGGCATGTTATGTGTTGTTTCTCTTGCTCTAGGCTCTAATTCCATGTTACGATGGCCTATGTTATCCATTGTTATCATTGATATATGTTCATGGATTCCTTACTGTGACACCTACGCAATAAATATGTTAGCAACAACACATAAGAGCAATTGAAAAGAAATAAAAGCAACCTAAGCAAAATGCAAAGGGAAGAGATCAGACTATGCTCTTATGCTACATGCATTGAAATTTAAATGGTCATTGTTAACCCTAGAAATAAGCTAATAGTTATGTGATTTGTTGAGTTATATGAAAATTGGTTGATTTGTGTTTTAAGTTGGAAATGGATGAATATGATTATGGGTTTCACTATTGGCAATTAGTGGGTGATGGTTTCGATACATGGTTTAATTGAATGAGTTAATGGGAAGCTTGCTGACGTGTACTAAGGAATTAATTGACTGGGGGTGGAGGTGATGTGCATTTACTACACGTCACCCTTACTCTTTCCACTAGCCACCATGCTAGTTGGGCTATTGTTCAACTATTTTTGTTGTGGTTAGGCTCCAACTTTCAAGCAGAGGGAGAACCGCTCGGCCAACTCGCTTTTTTAAGGTGCTCTTGGTTACAAGTATGCCTTTTTTCCATCCATGAATTTTCTCTGGTTATGAAATAGATAGTGGCTCGGTATGTATGGGTTTTTGCTTTCCTTAAGTCTGGAAACTATGCAAATTTGTGATATTTTTCTGGAATGGATGGTTGGTGTGGGTTTCCTAGCAGTAATATTGGAGTCACAGTTTTTCTGGGTGTTAAAAACCATGAAGTCCTCCGTCATCCTTTTTGGTCTTGGTTAAAGGTTTTTTTTTTGGTCCATATTGGCCGGTCATCCCCACATTTTCTTATCACTTTACCCAGTTGTTTGTTGTTATGGGCTTTACTGGGTTTGAAATGCATTGTGTCACTGCACTTTGCTTCACTTGGGAATGAGTTTGTTCATGTTACTAATGTTGCACAATGGGCTGTGATGGTTGTTTTTCCAAAGGGCTTGCTTAAGGTAATTGTTATTTCTCGGCCCTGTCCTTTCTCAACATTCTTGGGTTGATTGGGAAACCCACGAGGGTTATAACCTGCGTGTTCTAAGTCTTGTTGCAAGGTCAAAATCGAGCCTGGATCCTCTGTTCATAGTCTCTCCTATCACGGGAATTGTCATCATGTCTACGAAGATGTTTGTGGTATACCCTGTGCGTGCACCATTGGTCTCGGAGGTTCTCACCCGATGTTGGGGGGGAGACTCCATGTATCCCTGCGTTGGTCCACAGGGTCAATCCTTGATTACTCAAAGCTTGGTTTTCATAAAGGAAACCCATTATGTCATGGTGGATACATAGTCAATGGTTATGAATTGGTGATGCATCGTCGATAATGTTATGTTGTTAACTCATCTATGTTGATTATCCTTACAATGTTTTGCTTATTGGTACTTAGTCACTGCCATTGGTTATTATGACAGTCTAATTGATAAGCTCAGCATTGAAATTGGTTGATTGAAGAATGGGGTTGATACACAGTCACTATCTTTGGCATTGAGATTATCGAAATGTTAACTCAACATTATTTTACAATTGATTAATGATGCTTCGTGTGTGATGCATTGGTATGTGTGGCATTCCTACAGCATGAGTCAATTATTATTGTGACTATGTGTTTTTAATGGCCAAATGGCTATTGAAATCGGGATGATTATGGCACTTCCATCCACTGTATATGATATGATTATTTGATTGTGTCATCAGAGAGGGTCACAGGTTTCAAATATGGTTTTGTTGTAATTTGATCAATTGTGTTATGAGATTGGGCATATTGTTGCTACCTCGTTATATTGATTGATAGCCTAGAATTATGGATGTTTAAATTCAGAGTGGTTGAACCCTTATAGTCACATTAATACTATGTGTTTTTTCGAATGGTCTGTGTATTCCAAGCACAGTGTGAGTTTAATTGTTGATTGTTGTCTGTGTGTTTAAATGGCAAGTCAGGATCCTTGCAATTATAATATGGATCATTATGTTTGACTGTCCACTATGTATGCTTAATGAATAGCATACATTTTAGCAGTGATAGGCATGGTTGATGTGGCAGTATGACCTCATTACAATTTAATTGTATATGGAATTGAGGGATTAAATCAGGCATGCTTTCTGTGTCTGTGTTGACGGAAGGTGGTTGATTTTTTTATACTAAACATAGTGGACTTAAGTGACTGGTTATTCATTTGGGAATTGTTTTAAAATATTAAATGGATAAATGAGAAGAACATAACTCCCCTATAGGTTGTGTGGAATTCATTACTGTCTTGTTTGATGACACTATGTTAAGTATTTTATTTTAAACAGTGAGCAAGTTAATGCACAAAATTGTTTGAACTATACACATTAATTGTTTTTGGGGTCACAGTGGTCATTTTAGTTTGGTGTATTTCCTTTTCTACCAGGAATGGTTTTATGGGTTACTTAATTAAATTTAATGAGCGGTAACTATATAACCTATCATTATTTCACTTTTAAGCTAATTACAATCCCATCACCTTCCCACATTCATTTTCCTCCATGTTCTAAAATTTAATTATAGTCAAGAAAATTAGTATTGACGATTTAAAGTGGCATTTTTCTTAGTTGGATTGATGACATTTGGTTTCATTCACAGTTGATTGTTTTGAATTCTTTGATAGCAGTGTTTCTTTTCCCCTCATTATATCATGTTTTTGCTCAATACAAACCCTACATATCCTAGGACCTTTTGTTCACCCCCTCCTCATTGACATTGGTTAAACAATTTATATGGATTGGATTGCATGAGTGCGATATATTGTTGAGCCAAATCTGTTTCATATTTTTAAAGAGTTATCATGTATGGTTGTTAAAAGGAATATATGCTAATCAATCATGCATGTAGGAATGAACTTTTTCAGCCGAGGTATCCATGACATAGGAAATCGAGGGAGAGGTAATTGGAACAAGGGCCCAAGAATGAGATTCTCCATACACTTTGATGATGACTCACAAAGAGTTAGGCCGGTTGTTTCAGGATGGATTTTCAATTGGATTGGGAAAGGAGTGGTCCAAACTAGGCCTAAAAGGCCTCCCTTTCAATCTCCACAAGCCCCTGGGTGTTCTCGTACTATCGTGTCTCATTGCAACCCGGAGTTCCCAAAATGGAAGGATGGTGGGACATTGTCCCACTTGACAGGTATCCCAACATGGAGTGTTTGGCCCAATTTGTCTTTACCTTCACCAGCCTATTAGCCGGATTGTCCAAGCTGCTTTCTCACTCATAGTTCAGTCCTCCCATGCTGGCAAAGGTTGAAAACCAAGGCACCATGCCCTTGACAAAGGAAAAGCCATTGGTGCCCCTTCCTCACCCTCTCCAATGTCTGATAAATATGTGTCTTCACGGATGCATTTGAGGATGATTGTTCTCCGCGTGATCAACGAGATTAGGCCTAAAAGGCTCAGTGCAATAAAGAGCAAATTCAAGAAAATCAAAGGGTGACAACAACAATCAGGAAAGATTGCATCTGAGTGGGAAATATGGTTTTATTTTTTATGTATTTATTGTTGTTGATGGCCAGTTGACTTCTGAATTTTTGGACAACATGTTTTTTGTTGGATATATGAGTAATATATTTTTTTGAAAATAATTTGAGATATCAATGAGCTAAATTGTCAAATATTAATGTGATGATGAGAGTCCTGGGAGGGTTTTCTTAACTTAATAACTAGTTATGTTATGATCCAGGTATATGAAATGAGGAGTCCTGGGGGTCCCACCTACTTTAGTTATTATTTATTTATAACCCTTATTATGATTATTACTTTCCCCTAACTTCAGAAACATTGGTTGAGTCTTTGGATTAAAATTAACTAATGAGGTGGTTATTCACTTCAACCAATTCTGTTGCTTAAAGGAAAAAGGAAAGGGAGAACAGAGAATGAAGGAGAAGCATACTAAAGGTTTTCTCTTTGGGATTTATGTTGAATAGTTCAGTTTTCATTCATTCAACAATTTATCACAAAAATAATTATTTTTATGATAGAAGGGTCTTATTGTGAACAGCATCAAGATTAATTTGAATTATCATTGGAGACACTTGTTTTTCAGTGTTGATCTATCTTTGATAGATACGTGTAGGGTAATGCAATTTTGAATTAGTTTTTCACTTGGTAATGAGGATATTATCTTGAGAGTCAAGGTGGGAAGTGTCACAATGTCAAGTGATCTAGATTTTTGAGTTTAGTTTTTTTATTTTACATGCGATTCTAGCATGTTCCATTGGGGATGTACAGGTTTATTTGTTCAAATTTATGCAATTTTGTTAAAGAATGAATCTTTGGTGAATTGGAATGAAATAAAAGGATTTATTTATTTCTCATCTATCTTGATTACCATCTTGGTGTCTTTACTTGTCATAGTTTTATTTCCTTAACTGTATATTCAAAATCATAATAAAATGAATTTTTTTCAGCAAGCTTTTAATTGTAGAAAAAGACTAGCCTAACACTTGTAATCAATACTTGTGAGTTGGGATTTTATTTTTGATGTCTTTATAAACATAGAAGTGATATTATTCTCATTTATTTTTTCTTTAGCCAAGTAGAATCTGAAAATGGTTGAGTAACATCATTTCATATATTTTCCTCAACACACTTGGGCCTTGCTGTATAAAATTAGGGTTGAGGGTGCTGCTCCGGTGGATTCTTCATATGATCTTGGGCATAAAACTTGGGCTTAATATTTTGAAAGAGACAACTTATTTCCAGGGCTTGAGTTTGGGAGATTTTTCCCTTGACACCTTCAAATCCTCACGAACATCAAGCAGACAAATTCACGGTTTGCTTGGCTTTTGAGATTTAGAGATGCTTGCTAACCTGGCGGTGCAATTTCTGAGCGATGAGCTGACGAACTCTTGGAGGTCTAGGGATCAACAGTCCACACTTCCCATTGTAACGATTTTGATCCACTCTAGAACTTTAGGCTTCAAAGGTTTTGGCTCTAGCATTTTGAACCTAAACCACCGAATGTTAGACTCTTGAAGGCTGGAGATCCACGGTTCACGTTCTCCCATCAACGGACGACCTAGATGGACTCTGGGATTCGGGGCTTGGGGCCTTTTCATGCCATAACTCTTTTCACTGACAATCCTCTGGATAGTTGGACTTTCGAATAAATTAATGCGGTAGACGTATTATTATGCGTCCAACAACCAACGGTCACAGTTTTCTCGGTCTTGAGGGACTTTGGGGGATTTTTCACTTTACACAACAACTACCAACTTTTCTTAGAGTGCTTGGAATGCGGCGAGACACTTTCGAGTCCAGATGAATCGCGGCTTCTCCTGGTATCTGCATTGCTAAGTTATAGGGCTTCAAAGCAGCCGGGATTTTTCCTTCTTTTGGCCGATACTCAAAACTATTTGGGCGGTAGTTCGGAGGAATTAGGGGCTTGGCTGTATGCGCTTCTTGCACGGATCAACCTTTCGAGAGTTTTCTTCTTTCAAATGGTCTGGTTGTTTCACCTTGAAACAAAAGTGATTTCTCTTCTTCGGCATAGCGGATGACACAGACTATAGCATGCTTCAAACTCACGATCTTCTTAAAAGACACAAACCCTGGTGTGCACTTTGTGACTCTATATTTGGCTTGGGACTTAAAGAAGTCTCATGTGCACAACTTGTTCTTTCTTTCCTCGAGTTTATTCAACACTTAACAAAGTGTTGACTTTGTGATGCTCCCTCTTTCCATGACCTCCCCTCAATATTTTATACTCCTGTGATTGTGGTGCCACATTTCAACTCTATGTAATCTTACACAATATCTCCTGAGCTATTTGAACCTATAGATGGTTCAACCTCCACTCCTTATTATTGTGGGAAATTTTCACTCCTTGCACCAAGATTTAAGAAGAGAAATAATTAAGCAATAAAAATTAAGGATTCAATCAACAAGCCATTTAGATGCATGCACACACATAAAACACAAAGACAAATAAAACAACATTGCAATTACTCAATGACAAGAAAGGTCAAAAATCTGAAGGCAGTTCTCTTCTTCTATATTCCTTCAACAAATGTTTACAAGGGTTTTAGCAGCTCTCAACTTCTTCTTTCAACAACTATTAAAGGCTAAAAACAACAACCTCATTTGGGCATAGATTACATTGATTTATACATGAAGGGGTTTCTCGAGCCTTGCCTCAAGACTATTCTGGTGTTTTCATATCACAATTAAAAACATCCCACTACTAGGCTTATTACAATAAATGAAGTATTTAATCAGGATGGTAGCTCAAAATGTGTGCACAACCTACAAACATTAAAGGAAAATACATTCCTATGGAGCACATAAAATGGCTCAAGCTTCAATATATTATGATATCTTTAATTACAATACTTTAAATTTGAAGTGGCTGGCGCCCTCCTTGGAATCAAACCGGTTAAATTGAATGTGTGTGTTGGATGTTGATTTGTCTTCCACCTTGCCTAGTTTAATGGCAGTGATGATCCACCAGTAATAGAAGTCATATCCATAGTTATTAGAACATGGGGTTGAGTACAAAATAGTCTGGGAAGTGTAGTAATAAGTCAAGAAATAAAAGCAAGGAAGGATTGTTTATGGTCGATTCTGATGGTTTTTGCAGGCGATACTTTCATGAATAGGTAGAAGTGGAAAAGATTTAGAGTTGGAGAAACCATGGAGGTTGAATTATGGAGTGTATTTGGATCAAAATATTGAAGAACTAGGTTGACAAGATTGAAGAAGGTGAACTCATGTGTGAATTGCACTATAATAGCAAGTGTTTGTTGTTGTTTACTAGTAGATTTCTTGGTAGTAAGTTCCCTTGAGATTCCTATTAGAGTGCAGTTTTTTGTTGCTAACACATAAATTTTAGGTGCTGGGTGCGTGGACACAGTGCATGTCTAGCATGTTTTCCTCTTTTTGGAGACTGCGTTCGTGACATCTCATCTTGTAGCCTTTCTTATTTTTTCCTTCATCCTTTGGAACGACTTATTTTCCTTGTCTAATTTCCTGAGAGATATCGGTCCTAAGACTTCATGTTTTCCTAGGTTAAACCTTCTCTCTTTTCCCCTGTCGTTGATCCTTTGTTTTCGAGCCCTCGGTCGATTGTAAAATGGTATGCTGGTAGGAGTCGCGGAAAAACACTTAGAAGTATAACACTTAAGTATGATGGACTCAAATCAAACAAGAAAGCAAGATCGGTTTTTCAATGGAAGATCCATCAAATGGGTCGTCGATGACCATCGGGTGAATAGGGATCATCACGGTTACACGGGGTTTAGTGTGAACAAGGTCCCGTGCGAGGTTGATCTTGAGTAGTTGAATGCCCCGGAGGAGGCAGTGGCACAAAAATCAACATTTAAATGACTACGTGGGATGGGCGATCAAAGAGGTCGAGAGGATTTGAGAATGGAGCACATCATGAGTTCATGAAATGAGAAATTGCGACACGCCTAAGAGTTGAGCCGCGATCACTTAGCCAAGGTCATTATGAAAAATGATGCCAAATGAAAGAAGGCTCTTTTAACCTTGGTGGGGTGAGTTTGATCGTAGTAGGATTAGGAAAATTCAATTGTTGAAATGGGCCATTTTGGCGGGGGCGAGCATCGGGAATTTTTGAAGAGTGAGTGAGAAGCTTAAATCACGAAATCACCAGGAGATTTCCATATAAAGGATAATCCCACCAAGGTCATGGCGAGTGGTCACATGGGGAAAAGGAAAAGGAGCTGCATAAAGAACCAAAGTGCTCGAGTTGGTCATAGAGAAGGATATGCATGACCTCGGGGCGCCAGAGTTGACTCGAAGGAGTTGGCGTATGAGATTGGTGTGAGCCGTCTTGATCCCAATTAAAGTAGTTAATGAAGTTAGGAAAGGTGGATTTGAAACCTCATTTCACTATATAAATGGAAAGCATTAAAAATCTGACCATGGAGGGAAGGCTGTCGACGAAAATTCCCACGTCATGGATTTTCTTGTAAATATCTTGATCTAATCTTGTGTCCTAATAGAAGGAATACCAAGTCTGATCTGACGAAGAAGATCTGAGACAATAAGCGTGAATGCAATGACTAGAGTGTGCCTCTGAATGGAGAAAGTTTCTTTGAGTATAAATACACAGTTTTTGTGCATTTGGTGGTGGTGACATTCAGCTCCCGATTTACAAAGTTTTGTAAACCTCTAGACCTCACGATCCTTACTTGTAATCTAAGATTTCTTGTTTAATGGCAAACAATCTTTCTTTCCCTCTTGTTTTCCTCAATCTTGAAAAGAGTTCATGATTGACCCGATTCACTTGAATTATTATGGCTACATTATGATGAAAGATTGATTATGGTGTGTTATAATTCCTTTCAGTTTATTTTGAACTTGGATTCAAGAAGATTTTTTGTGTCTAAGTTTTTCTTCCTTAGGATCTTTGAAAACACGATGTTCATATGGAGACCTCTACATTCTTAGTTGAAGTTTCTTCCTACTCACCCTACTACAACCCTAAGGCGAGGGTCGGCGGACCTCACCTTCTCATGCATATTAGTCCAGTTTTATGATTTAAGACAATATTTTCTTGATACTACACCCATTTGACTTAACACCCCTTAACCAACCTATGACGCAAACTCGTGGGTATGAGACACCTCTGTGACAATCAGAGGGTGACTTATGGTGCTAACGGTGTGCAAAGAGACGATACGATAAATGAATGGGACACACCCAAGGGGCTGGGATGGGTGAAGTGGGTACATTCCTTAGGTTGGGGAGGTTGTGAGGAAGATAATTGGTGGAAAATCATGATATCTATAGGAGAGTACCATTGGGTTGTGGGATTTTTTTGAGTTGTGAGTGGACAATGAGAAACACTCTTTGTGGATTGCTAGCCTCAACTTGAGGGTGATTTTTTATTGAGATTTGGAGAAAAAAAATTTTTATGGGTGGAATGACTGGGTACAAGTAGTTGGATTGCACAACCGGTTTTAAAAAAAAATTATATCTTTATGATTTATGTTATGTGTTTAATTGTTGTGTATTAAATCCATGTTTGAGAATGATTTATATGCCACTCTATTAGGAATGTTTAGTTCGATTTAGGTTTTATCATATTTGTATATGCATTTAATTACAATATTAGACAGTATTTAACTCTATTTGTAATTCATACCTAGTAATCTACAAGAAACTAATTAGCAGAGGGTACCGTTTTATGTTTCAGGTGTAGTAATGATGCTTAGTTCTGGAGCTAGTGGTTGAGTGGGACATCGGGTTATGTAGACATTACTGAATGAAGTAAGGATTTTTACCATAGATTTCATTACCAAGTTCCCATAAAAACAAGGAAACATGATTCAATCATGGTAGTGGTGGACAAGATTACGAAGGTTTGCACATTTTATTCTAGTCAAGATAACGCATAAGGCAACAAACATTGCAAACATTTGTATGAAATAAATTTCTATCAGACATGGTGTTCTTAAAAGGTAGTTTCTAAAGAGAATATGCAAGTTCACTTCCAATTTTTGGAAAGAGATGTTTAAAGGATTCGATACAAATATAAATTTCATCACAACATATAATCCATAATCAGATGGGAAGGCAAGAGGGTCAATCAAATAATTGAATATATGCTAAGAATGTAGGTAATGGATCAACTTTCCAAGTATGAATACTATCTTCATTTGGTTGAGTTTTATTACAATAATGGGTATCAAACATAGTTGAATATGATTACATTTGAAGTCTTATATATGGAAGAATGAAACATGGAGTAAGTTGGGATAACCCATTAAATAGAGTAGTTGTTGGGCTATAAATTCTAAGAGAAATGTAAGAAAAAATAAAAAGATAAAGAGAAATTTAAAGATTGCATAAGATAGGGAAAAAATGTATGTTGACAAAGGCAGGGAACTCATGGAATTTAGAGTGGGAGAGCATGCATTTTTTGAAGGTAAAGGAAAAAAGGATCTCATTGAAATTGGGAAGTTTCCCAAATTTGGTAGTATTGTGGGATGTTTGAAGTTCTAGAGAGGATAGGCCATGTTGCATACATGATTTCATTTTTTACATCCATGCGACTTCAAAATGTTTTTCATGTGTCTTTATTAATGAAGTATGTGTGCATGATCCTAACCATGTGATTGAGCTGTGATCTAGGTGGAGCACAAAGGGACTTTCTATGGAGGTTGGTGCTTATCATGGATGAGAATTCAAATTTACTCGAGAGACAAATTATCAACCCTGATAAAGACAATGGATATCTTGACCTTGAAAGCATGCATGTGGAAGTATAAAGAGAGGCCATGCATGAAGAGTACTTGTAACATTTTCAAATTCTAAGGGAATCTAAATGTAAATTTGTACATAATTCATGTATAGAGACTCTATTTTGGTGCAGCTGGAGTTCCTTGATATACAACTATGAGACTTCATGTTCGACCCGTTGTTAGAGCCTTACAGGAAAGGAAGTGGGACAACCTAAAGGATTGTGATCTTGAAGGGGTACATTTCCTTGGGTTATGTAAGTCGAGGAGAATGAGATATTGCGAGTTGGAATTGCTCCAGAAGTCATTAAATTTTGAAAATATCTAGTATTGTAATTTGAAATTTTATATGTATGCATGTACACATGTATTGTGATGTGCACCAAGGACAATGCAAATTGTAGATTGAGGGGATTGTAACACCAAAATTTTGATCCCCAATGTAGCACTATCTATTGGCTGTGTGTAGATGGTGGCATGTAAAGCAATAATGAAATGAAATTACTGCTTGGTTGTAGATGGGCAAGGACCGGAGTAATGGGGGCTATGATTCCACAAAATATGGGGCTTACTGGGGGTTTTGAGGGGTTTCATATTCCCTTGAGTCTTAAGCCACCTTCATAAATTAGTTTGTCATTTATCCATTTATCCCTTTGACTTATTTAGCACTCAATCATTGAATTCGTAAGAGTTTGGTGAGAAATTCATCCCACTTGGATTATGACAACATGGGATGAGTGTAATCCTCCTTGGGTGGGAATATTAAAATTCAATCAAGCATGGGACAAGAGGAAATTCAAGTAGGGAATAGTTGTAGGAGTCATGTCACTATGTTTTAGTGGGTATTTGAGTTGTTACAATGAACTATAGACACATGTATGATCATGTTCATCATTGTGGACTCATATCCCCATCAAGAATTGGCTTGTTGTAGAGAATTGAATTACTGATAGAGCCTACGGTTGGGATGAATATCCTTTATATGTATCCATTTGTGTAAAATGTTTTAAATGATAAGTGTTTTAATCACTGTGTTGTTTACTATTTATTATGATAAAATGTTGCATTTACTCTATGAATTTTTGTATGTATGAATATTGTGGTGTGTGTTTAATTGTTGTTGTGCATGTTTAAACCATTTTCATTCACGTTTTTATAAATTAATATTAACAACATGCATGTATGTCATAGTGTGCACATATTTTTGCATTTGAATTGATATTTTAGTCGATTTGGTAGTAACGTGGCCCATCAAAGGAGTCGGGTACTTTACAGACTCCTTGACTTAGAAAATACATAATGACCTTGGTATTCTTTCATTTCCACCATGTTCAATTACAAAAATGACATTATGAAATATATTTTATGTGTTTCTCTTTATTTGATAAGAGGGGAAAATGAACAACAACTACATCATATATATAATAAAAAAAATATTTCCTTTTTTAATTAAAATATTTAATTTAATTTATATATTTTACTTTGAAAATTATATTAGTCTAAACTTTAAAATCTTTTGATACAGTAGCAGAAATAACATCTAGCATGAATAAAATAGTGAAAAGGTTCCTTTTGAGTTGGGAGTTGTTAGACTACAAACACCAAAATAACCTAAAAATAGAAAGAAAAGTAACCACATACCTTGAGAATGAGATAGAAGAATGAAGATAAGCCTCTTCAGTGAAATACTCCTTTTATAATAGAATAGATGTACAAGATGAGATGGTTCTAAAACTTGGTCTCCTTGGTAAATATAGGAGACAAAGGGGTACACCAACAATTAAAATGTCTAGCTAACAATAATAATATAACAATACAAATGTAATAAATCACTATCTAAGGATTTATCTAGAGAGTTAACATGGGGATTTATACTTCACGCAGAGCTTTGTCTAGGGATTGACATTTCCCTCCCCTTCAAACAATTGTTTCCCCTCCTTTTATAATAGAATAGATGTACAAGATGAGATGGTTCTAAAACTTGGTCTCCTTGGTAAATATAGGAGACAAAGGGTACACCAACAATTAAAATGTCTAGCTAACAATAATAATATAACAATACAAATGTAATAAATCAATATCTAAGGATTTATCTAGGGATTAACATGGGGATTTATACTTCACGCAGAGCTTTGTCTAGGGATTGACATTTCCCTCCCCTTCAAACAATTGTTTCCCTCAACACTTGATTAGTTGTGATTGTTTCTACATGGAGAACCCATATTCCCATCTCACATATTCTATTGGCAAGTTCTTCCATTTGATGAGGTACTCAATAATTTATTGATTTCATAGTTGCTTAATCCTTGTTTCAAGTATTGTTTTTGGTTATATTATGATTTTCCCCTCTTCATTAATCTATGGTTAAATAGTTTGAATTGGAATCTTGTCATTGATTACCTTCTTTAATCAAGAAACATGGAAGACTTGATGTACACATGAATATGGAGGCAACTCCAATTAGTAAGTCATAATTTCAATCCTTTGCAACACCTTATAGGGAATATAGTAATTGGGTGCTAATTTATTTCCCTTCTTTTGTTTCTCAAGGGACATTTTTTTGTATGGTTCTAGCCTTAGAAATATCCAATCCCCCAACTTTGAATTTCCTTTCACTATGATGTTGATCAACTTGTTGTTTCATCTGATTTTGTGTTGTAACCAAGTTGTCCTTCAATAGTTTTTAAACCTCTTGTTGGTTCTCTA
>SNQJ01S0219618.1:0-15198 GCA_010110895.2 Picea sitchensis
ACTGGAGAAAAAATCCTTGAGGATTCTTAGTTGGTTTTCAAGATCATGGGGACTCCTTGCCATAAGAACAATATCATCCACATAAAGAAGAAGATTGATGACTATACTAGTGAGAGTAGGGTCGACACAACCTGCTTTTTCCATCATTCTTCTAATTTATCAATGTATATGCCAAAAAGGGTAGGGGACAAGGGACAACCTTGTTTGACTCCGATATTGCAGTTAATCTCTTTTGACCATCCCTTAGTGCTTTTAAACTTATCAATAACATTCTCATACATCCTTATTGTAGCAACCCTCAACTCGAGAGGCACTTTTATCTCTTCCAACCTATTCCAAAGGTTTTTCCTAGGAACCATGTCAAAAGCTTTTCTAAAGTAAACAAAACAACAAAAAAGATTGGTTTTAGTATTGAGGAACTCCTCTGCAATGATACTAAAGGTAACAAGATGGTCCATAGTTGAATGATATCTCCTAAACTCGACCTAGCCTTTAGGTCTTTTACCGTGACTTTCTAGCCAAATGTTAATCTTCGTTTCCAAAATTATTCCATAAAGCTTGGCTAGGATCCAGCTAATCATAATGGTCCTATAATTAGAGGGAATGTTTTTATCCCCATTTTTAAAAATAGGAACAATGGGGCTTTGTGTCCAGGGTTTAGGGAAGCCCTACTTGACTGCTAAATTGAAGAGCTTGTGCATGTGTGGGATAAGGATTGGCCCTTCGATTTTAAAAATTTCAGGTTGGTAGCCTTCAATGTCGTTAGTTTTCGCATTTGGGAGCTGCTTAACCCCGAACTCTATGTCATCTAAATAAAAAACTTCTTCCTTTGTTGGGACAATAGGAATGTGTCCATGGCATCAAGGAACATGTAAAGACTTTTAAGGTAGGAATTCCAGTTCGTTAAGGGAATCCTATTATTTTCTTTAGTATTGCGTTTTAGAATTTGGCTCCAAAACTTCTTAGGATCCAACTTGTATAGTTATGAAAGTTGTTCTTGCCTTTTATTGATATAGTATATTTTTTTCCTTTTAATCAGGTCTTTGTACGCATTGATCTTGTCAAGTTTTAAGGGCTCATTGGAAGCATCCCCAATGGATTTCCTAGCAATTTTACATTCTTTATCATACCAAGGGTTGGTTGTTCTATTATTCTTTTTATGGAACACCTCGAAAGAGAACTTGTTAATGGAAGTGGAAAGGGTAGTTGTAAAATTATGATAGAGTTCTTCAATGTTGTCCTTATAAGTTAAGAATTTTAATTTACTACTTAAATCCTTTAAGAAAATGTCAACTTTACTTTTTTCAAAGCACAAATTCCTTTGATTATCATAATTCTATTCAATGGTGCTCCTATGCATGGAAAATTTTAGAGTTTGGGTTAAAGGTTTATGGTCAGAGTCAGGCTCATGGTCATTTAAAAGGTAAGAAGTTGTTATTTGGTTGGAAGCGAGGATATCGAGATATCACATAATCACAACACTACTACCTATTTGGTAAAATACATAATCTTTGGTTGGAGTTTGGCCACTTCGACACTCCATTGCAAAGTATTGGGTCTTGAGGCGTAGATCTTGATTAACAGGTATAAACAAATTCTCAGTGGGTCTTCAGATCTATTTTTGTAGCTATTAGATAAACAAGGTCCTCATCTAATATAAGAGTTATGTGGTTGATCATCATAAAGAGTAGTTTTTTTAGTTGCGGTCCTAGCATTAAAGTCTCCTAGCTGGGAGGATATTGCCTTCATTTTCAATTATAAATATGCTTGTTCTAAATTATTATAGGGACATTTTTGTCTAGATTATTTTCTCATAAAATGTAGAATTAATAGGTGCAAAAATAACAAATTACTATATACATCTTCTTGGCATTTAATTATGCAATTTCTATCAAATGTATTGATTAAAAGGGTAAATCAGTCCATTTAAAGATTAAATGTGGTAAGATATGTTTTGATTTTTTATTTCAATTTGCATTTGATAAATGAGTAGTTTTATTTACGAAAGTGGAAATAATGTTAAATTTAATGTGGAGAATTTCTTTGAAAATATCACCATAACACATGTACATTTCCACATTATCACCTCATTCTTCATTTGGTGTACTCCTGCATTCATGTAGTCTCTTCCTCCAATCCCAACTTTCTGAAATGTATTATATTTGGATGTTCATTGAGTATTATTCTTTGGAGTCAATAGCATAATTTTATTGCAAGTTTTGTTTACTAAATTTTCGATCTACAAACATGCAAAAATGAACTTTGTTGAATGATTGGATAGTTGATCTACACCAAGGATCATGCTCTCAATATTTTATTCCTATCTTAAGTTTTTTTTGGTCATGTTTATGAGGATTTCTTAATGACCATCTAGAATTAATCTTTAGATTCCCAAATGTTTAACAACTAATTCAATACACTTAATACCTTTCATATCTTCTATTATTTTATTTGCTTCCTGATATAGGAATACAAAATAAGTAGGTTTGGTGAGCCATGCATAGTCTCTCATCATATACCCTACACTTTGAAGTCCTAGATTACCTCTAGATTCCCTATCAATCTTCAATTTTAGCCACTGTTCCTCGAGGTGTTCCCACAATTACTTAATGGGACCCTGCCTTGAACCCTGAAGGTTGAGTATTTTTAAAGTAGAGTTTTCACATTAGTTGTATTTCACATTTGGAAAACATTGACAAGTCTCTCTTATTTGCTTGGGCTTAACCATATGTTATGTAGTGAGAAATTCATCTTTGAATATTCTTACATTTCTTGCCTTCCATGACGAGCACATGATAAATCCATTATCCCATAAACAAGGGGTTTCACTACATAATTTGGTATCTAGCTTGGCCAGGCCTTAAAATACATTATTATTATTTCGGTCTTAGTGGACTATAATCACCATCTTAATCATCACCATCATATTTAATTATCTCATTTAATTTAAATGAATTAAATAATTAAATTATATTTTAAACATACTCTAATAGTTTAATTTTAAAATAAAATATTATTTTATATTTTTAAATATATCTTATAATTATTATATTAATTATATTCAACATTTATCATTTTATATTGTTATGGTATAACATTTTGTAAATTAATGAAAATGGAGTGGGGTACAATATTTATATTTATGGGAACTTTTGATAATACTTATTATTTTGAATTCATAATACTCAACAAGTAGAGTTAACCCATTAAGCTATCTTCATTGTATAATATAATATAAGTAACATTTCCAAAAAAATGTAAAATTAACATTTATTTATAACTAAACCATTAAGTAACATTTTAAAAAATAAAAATAAAAGATTTATTTTAAATTATTTTTTTAGTTTTAGTTTATTTAAAATAATTTTATTTATTAAAGAGTTTTAAAAAGTTCTTTTAAAAAAAATATTCCCTTTAAAAAAATAGATTTTTATAAAAGAAATTATAATATTATGATCTTGTTTATCTTTTAAATATAAAATGGTGATTTCCCACTAATTTTAATTTACTATATAACACATTTATTTTGTTAATCAATATCTTAAATTCTCTTAAACACATATATTCATTATATTCAAACACTAATTTTAATTTATTATATAACACATTTCTTTTATTAATCAATATTTTAAATTCTCTTAAATACATATATTCATTATATTTGAACAAAAATAAAAGGTTATGTTTAATTTTTCATATAATTTATAGAATTCAATATATTATAGAAATAATTTTTTCTTTCTTTTTATAAATTATGTAAGTAAATAATAAAATTTATTTTAAATTAATTAATTAAACATCTATAACATTAACTTTTTAAAATATAAAATAATATATTTTATTAAGCATCATAAAATACAAAATAAAACCTATAAACAAAACTTATTAAATATATTATTTTTGTTTTATTATTCATAATAACTAACTTTAGATGATGATATACTCTAGTATGAAAATGGGATGATGATAGTTTATTGTTTAGAGAATTAATTGTTTTACCTACTTTACATTAAAATAAAATGAATGTTTGATATTTAAACATTTTCATGATCTGGTTGTGATTATCAAATCTTTTCATTGTTGAATGTTGTTTGGTTCTACGTTCTATTTAAAGCTTATGTTAGTTTATACAATCGAGTATCACGTTGTTCTGCCAAATTAACAGAAACAGAAGAAGGTAACAGATTATGATGTCATTGTAAAATAGCAATCCGACATCTTCCATGTCGAATGAAAACCTGGGTAGGTGACGCATTTGAGTCTATGCAAAGTTGTGCTAGGAAACCAATATAGGCAGAGGACATAGACTAAAAATTAAAGATATAACTATAAAACTTCTTTGTTACAAGGCAAGGAGCCGAGTTGAGAATGCTCATGATAACCAAACCAAGTAAGTTACCCATTTTCACAGTCGTGTCGTTGGTCCCCTTGCATTGGGAGTCGTTCATTTTAGACATGAATGGCTTGACTTCAGTAGAGGACACCTACGTGTTCAGTAGTGGAGTTCAGAGTAGGCCTTGTACAACATGTCAATTCTCTGATGCATGAGGGTGTCTCAGTGATTTTGATCAACAATATGTCTTATGAGTTAAAAAATGAGCGATGGCGCTCAGTTGAAGAAAGGGGCGGGTTCACAGTTGAAATCCAACAGTGTTGAGAGTGGTTGTGGCGCCAAGACTAGGCCATCCTTGTTATTTGAAGAGATAAGGCAAAAAAAGTATGGATGGTCTGCTCTAGGATGCTTTATTTGTAGAGGGTGTACCCAAGACATGAAACCTGGTAAGCCTTGAGTGGAAATCAAAATCTACATGTAGATCTAAGTCTCCAAAAAATCTTTGAAATCTTTGGGAAGTGTGGTAAAAGGGCATTATAAGAGAAAGGTTCTTGAGTCTAAAGAAGGTTGAAAAAACCAAATGGATATGATAGTATCTCTTCCAAAGAGGCGAAAACCTCCTTGAAAAGAAGGAGGTGATGTTTAACTAACATATACAAGTACACATGGAAACCTTGATGTATGGTTGATCAACTAAGATGCGTCATACCATATGACTCCTCACAGGAGTGGTTCTAAATATAGAAAAATATGATGGTGAGTGATGTATTAGGAGATGACTTGACAAAAAAAACATCTTGGGATGTGGAAGGTTTAAGTTTCTAGTAAAATATGGAAGGATTAGAAGACTCTCTGCGGGATTACTGCACATTCCAAAACTATCGGGAGTGTAATATCTTCTAAGAAAGATGGATGATCGCAGGGAGTGCATAGCGTGTTGGAAAGCACACGCAAGATGGTATGAGGAGCAATGTTGTTGATGAGAGGAGTTCGGTGTGGAACTTTGTACAAATTGTTGTGAAGAACTTATACTAATGGATTATGAGTTACGTTGTCCTTGAGAGGAATAGAGAAGAAAAGACCAATATTGTCCGTGGAAAGAAGTCCATGTTGTGGCATCAAAGGCGGGGACATATTGGAGAAAGGGCATTCGAACACTACGGTAAAGGTATGGTTGAAGGTATGTTAATTGCACTCTGCATTTTGATTCGTGAACATTGCATATATTGTAAAACCGTCGAGGTAAGATTCCATCACAGATTGCTACAAGAGCAAAGGGGTCTTAGAGTTGATACAGTGATGTGTTTGGACCTGTTCTGTTCCATCCCTAGGTAAATCATGGTATGTTTCATCCATAGATGATTTTTCAAGGAACACATGGGGTTATTTTCTTAGAAAGAAATCGAGGTATTTGATAAATTTAAAGAGTTTAAAGACCTGGTAGAAAATGAGGCCGGAAGAAAATAAAAGGTATTGCAATAGATAATAAATGATTATGGTTGACTATAGATGATTATAGTTGACTATGGATGATTATTGTTGACAGTAGTAGAGCCATGTTTTACTATCTGATAAAGTTGTGATATTTGATAATGATTTCTTCACATTGTTATGATGATATATAAATATGTTTATTTAAATTCACTACAATATAATGTATGTGTTTAAAAAATAAATTGTCCATGGTTGACTATTGTTGGTATGGTTTGACTATGTTAAACATGGTTGAATATTTTTTAGCAAACTTAGTGTTATGGTTGAACTAAATTTTATTTCAGATTGGGAGACTAAGAGGTTGATAATATGGATACATCTATTGTGTTCTCCAACTTGGTTGAGTTATGTCAACTTGCTACATTCCTTAATGAATGTCATTATGCGACATTCATTTCACATTGTGTCTTTCTTCAACTATTATTTCCTATTGTGACTTTCCTCCAGGATTATGTTAAATCGTGATGTTCCTCCATGATTATGTTACGTTTTGAAATTTGGTTTGGATAATTTATATTGAATTGCTAGGTTCCTAAATGATTATGTTGCATTATGACATTCATCAAAGGTTATGTCACATTGAATTTGGTTGACTATGATGACCGGTTGACCATGATGGCATTGGATGACCATGGTTTATAGTATTTTATTATGTTTAATTTTCTCAACTATGATTGATTGTGGTTGAAAATGATGGTCATGTTTGTCATATGGTCAACATTCTCAATGGTTATGTTGATTTAGGCATTCCTCATTGGCTATGCTAGCTTTTTTACTTTCATCTTGGCTTAGTTATATGTGAAAATGCTATGTTCCTCAATATGGTTATGTTACATTCTGACATTCATTGAGGGTGATGTCCCATATCAATGATCCTTAAGAAATAAATTAGATTGTGGAATTCCTTTATGATTATGTCTTATTGTGACATTCATGTTTGTTTACTTATGATAATTTTGTATTCTTCAATGGTTTATCTTTCAGTGAAATTCATTAAAGGATAATAATATGCTAAAATTTGCAAGATTCCATAATTGTTAGGTTGCATCATAATTTTTCTGAATGGTTATATAAAATTATCTCAATTCATATATGTACACATTACAATACTTACCAATTTGTAACACCCTCTTTGGAGCAACAAACATCGATGTATAATAGGTTAAAAAAAATGTCTATGCATTATAAAATTAAAATCGTCATGAAATATTTAATAACATCCCAAGATAGAAATCATAATAAAGTAATAATGGCACATTAGACGCATTAACATAATTAACTACGACGCATAATCAATGCAAAATCATAAATACCAACACAATTAAACACAACACAATCAACTAAAAGAAAATATAGTAAATGATCAACCACATCATCGAGTAATAAAGAACTAGCCGCCCAACCTATCTTGCCTTGCATGGTTAGGACCTCTAGGACACATAAGAAACCCTCAAGCCCATAGTTCATCTCATTGATTTGACCACTTAAGGTCTCGGTTGCTTGTTAGGAACAAAGGAGCTATCTACATCCATTAATAAAGAGAACTCATAAATTCCTGCACGCTAGAGTTAAGGCGTGGAGTAAGATTTAGGGCATGTACTAGCTTCAAAACAGCTCTTCTCTTTTTCCAAATACAATGAACTTAAAAAAATAAATCAACCATTGTAACCGGTGCCTTCTAATTATGAAAGCAAACCAAAAGTATTTCCAATGAAATAAATATTTTCTTTGGCTGTATATAAGTAAAGGTCAACATGGAAGAGCCTCCTTATACTGTTAGAGCTTGTGAGAGACAATTATATTTTTCCTAACCCTAGGATAGGTTGATATGTGCAAATGGACGTTCAACACAGGTCATTCAGTTTAGGTTATTATGGAGTTAAGAATTAGTTTCTACGATAGAATCAATGAATAAATAGTCATGTATCCGTCCTTATTTCAATAGGTAATAAAATTGTCTTTAAAGCAACAACAACACCTAGTGAGTCAATGAATTAATGATTGGAGTCGAATTAATGATTGGAATGTGTCATTTCATAGGTTGGACATCAAACTATTAGATGGATTTTATAGGTTGGACATCAATGACCTCACCAAAGATTAGGTTGATATGCTCGCATGGATGTTCAACACAAGTTATCCAGTTTAGTTTATGGGTTAGTGGAGAGTTTTTTCATTAAATAGTTAGATTTATTATACTTCAATGATAGATTGATGTTAAAATAGTCAATTTTGAAATACTTTATAAATGAAAAAAAGAATTATTATCATTATTTTTTTAAAGTGACCACACGCTATAAATTTTATTTTATGTTTTTTAATTCTTGCATTTATCTCTGTCGAGTGCAATGGAGTGTCCCACTTCAGTATATTCAACTAGATTATCTAACTTGAGATTGCAGTGAAACCATCTACTCAATGATTTTGCAGTTTCAACGAAAAGAAGGTATATTTAAGTACAATTTAAGCGAAAAGAGAGTACCATGAGTACCATAACGATGATGGAATGATGTTTGATAGAAAAGAAGGAGGGTATATTTAAGTGCAATTTTAAACTAAAAGATAGTACGTGAGTACCATAGGTGATGTAATGATAAAATGGATTGCTATAGCTTACTTTTACAAAACTTGCATAATCTTAAGTCCACGTTGTCGAACAAGTTAAATTTTCTACCACGTCAGTTCCAGAATCGGAAATCTAGGCGAAAACTAAAATAAAGGACATTTTATTCTTTGGTTAGGAGAGAATTATAGAAGCCATTATTAGTGAGATCTTGCTCTTCTGAGGTAATTAATCTATTTACTATATGCAAAAACAAAAGTTGAAACAAAGGCTGGATCAGAGAATGCGAAACTATGTTTAAATTAGAGAGGAGAACAAAAGATTGTGAGTAGAGGTGAACATAAGAGGTATTTGGAAAATAGAAGTTAATAAGCAGAGATCATGAAAATCATCTCTGGGGAGGCGATACACTCACAATCAATGTATGTCTGAGGACTGTCTCAAATGTACAAATTAATTCTTGATTAATATTTCCTATTTTATTTTCTATTTTTTTATTTTGTTGGCTTCATAGTAACCTTAGTTTATCCTATGAACATAATAAATGTGAAGCTTTGTGTAATTATAATCAATCTCTTCAACATAATTAAAATCTCTCTTCTATTTTGGTTTAGTTTTTGGTATAGATTTTAATTAAAAGGCTTGGATTGAATCATTGCACTCTTGGTGTTGTTTGTCTAATTGATTATGTGTTTCAGTGAATTATGTGATACTTTGAAGAAATTGCAGAGGCGTGTGTTGCTGTGGATAATTGTCGTGACATCAGGAGGTAGATTGGTGAACTTTAGAGGCTCCCAAAACATTGCATTTAAGCACTACCATTTGTTGAGAATAAATGGAACAAACATCTTATTTAGGAAGAGAATCCAAAATTTGAGAGTCTTTGCTAATGGACTAGTTGCTTTTGAAGTCACTGCTAATACCATGTCTAGAATTTAATACCAAAATGTTTTAAGAGAAAGAACATCACGGGGAGAAATATAAGTGTGGGCATTGATTTTGGAATGGTAACTAATTCTTAATAAAGAAATTTAATGCTAAAAATAGATGAAATTGACATTTTACTTCAAAATGACCTTAACACATAAAAAAAATTCACATGAATATAGGGTTCCATTTAAAATAGATGGTTATGGTCCAACAGTCAGTTCAAAATGATCGTAACACATACAAATTTTTTTTCACATGAATCTAGGTTCCATTTTGGGATACATAAATTAGTAAGTAATTCCTTACCTAAAACCTTTCTATGATCTTCACATCAGCCCTAAAATTTCCCAACATTACAACCTATTTAGAAGCCTAGAAGCCTATACTAACAACACAAATTTATAAATCGAAACATCCCCACAAAATTTTAAAATTGAAAACTATATATAAGCGGCATCCTCCCATGTTTTAACTGTTGAAGTCTTAATTTCAGCGTGAGTTTCTCCTTATTCTCGATCTTTGTCTGGCAAGTCAAGATCAACACAATAAACAAGGAAGACTATGAGGTCTTAATTTCCGTGAGATTTTCTCCTAATTCTCGATCTTTATCTGGCAATGCAAGATCAACACAATTTTAAAGAAAACTATTTCATACTACTAATATCTTCATTGCTTTAGAAAAAAGCAAATTCCTTATCACCTGTTGCCTATCTTTTCTATTTTTTTGTTCAGTCAGGAAAAAACAATAAATGCTTTCTCTTTGTATTCATCTAGAAAGGAAGAAGAAATGTTTTCAGAAAACAATGGACCAATTGCAGAGTAAAGAAACATTAAGGTGAGAAGAAATGTTTTCAAAAAGAAATCAACGAAGTAAATACATGTGATGTGGGATTTTCCACCAATTACAAACTAAGAGCATTCAACAACAGGTGAAACATGAGATGAAACAAAACTGCACATTTTAGAGATTGAAATTATGGCAGATACACCAGTTTCGTTGACATATGTGCATTCCTTATTTAGAGCCCTAAAACGGAATGCCATTCGAAAAATTTGTTTGATATACATAAGAGATGAACGGATATCACTTGTTTGAAGCTATGAATCCGATAAAACGTATTGGCTCACCTTAGCTACAACCGGGTATGGTTCCCATGTTTGTCTTCCATATATGATGTAGCCAAAAGTGGACTTTTAGCTTCATAATGTTTCAACCCTCTGCAAAGAAGTCAGCCTTATCCCCGCAAACATTCTAACCCTCCGCAAACATTCTAATCCTCTGCAAAGAAGATTCCCCATTTTGGCGGCACATCAAAGGAAAAGTTAGTGCTAAACGATCCATGTAACTAGCAGATTTCTCAGCTCTCGAGAGAAAATGGTAGACAACACGGGAAATACAACCGTCGGGTGCTAATATTAACCTCCACCATAACAGATTCGATCTCTCAAAGCAGTCAGAAAAGCTGAGGCAGGCAAAATCGGACGCCGAAAACGAATGCTCAGTTAACCAGTAGTCACAAAAGTTCAAAAGTTCAAGTTCAGGCAATCACATAAGCACAAATCTAATCAACATCGGACGCCGAAAATCAATGCTCAATCAACCAGCAGTCACAAAAGATCATCCAGTCACAAAAGCACAAGCTTCTAAGTCCGTTTACAAACACAAAAGCTCAAGCAGTCACAAAAGCTGAAGCTTTTGTGACTGCCTGAGACGGTCTGTTGATTATATTTTATGCTTTTGTGAATGCCCAAAAGCTTGGGCAGTCAAAAAACCATAAAATCTAATCAATAGACCACCTCAGGCAGTCACAAAAGCTAAAACTGAGGGCGTTACAAAAGCACAAGCAGTCGTTAAAGCACAAAATCTAATCAACAAAACATCCCCAAAGCCCGGTTTCTGGTAAGAACCTCGAAGCATAAAATTCCAGCAGATCGCACGTGTTTTGAGGATCCACGAGTACATCGCACGTGTTTTGGGTGGCGTAGGTGTTTTTGGTGATTAAGATTTCATCATCCTTCACCAATGGGGATATGTAATGATGTGAGATTAGATGTTCATGACCGCTCGTGACTAGTGACTAGTTTCCAGTTGAAAATTTTACATATAAATTTATAAAATGGCTGGTGCAATTATTTTATTATTTTTTATGTATAAATTTTAATATAGTATATAATTAATATAGTAATATAATCAATGATCCATTTAAGATTAATGTAGATATATTTTGATTTTATTTTTTATTTGAAAAGATAAAAAAGTGCAGTTTTATTTAGAATAGTGGACATAATGTTAAATTTAATATGGAGATATTTCTTTGAAAATATCACTGCCATAACATATGTATTTCCACATTATCACCTCATTATTTGATGTTGGTGTAGTCTACTTGCATTCATGCAATTTTTATTCTCTTCCTCCAATCCCAACTCTGAAATGCATTCTATTTCGGGGTCGACAGACCATACTCCTTGTAGTCAATAGCATGATTTTATTGAAAGTTTGTTACTAAATTTTAGGATCTACAAACATGCGAAAATTCAACTTTTGATGAATGATTGGATAGTTGATCTAAACCAAAGGATCATGCTCTCAATATTTCCATTCCTATGTTAGTTTTTTTTGGTCATGTTTATGAGAGTTTGTTAATGACCATCTAGAATTAATCATTAGATTCCCAAATGTTTAACAACAAATTCAATGCATTTAATACCTTTCATATCTTCTATTATTTTTCTTTTATTTGCTCCACTGATAGGGCCACAAAATAAGTAGGTTTGGTGAACCATTAGTGGTCTCGATTATATACCCTACACTTTGAACTCCTAGATTACCTCTAGATTCCCCATCAATGTTCAATTTCAGCCACTGTTCCTCGATGTGTTCTCACAATTGCTTAATGAGATTTTGCCCCTGAAGGTTGAGTATGTGTAAAGTGGGGTTTCACATTAGTTGTATTTCACCTTTGAAAAAAATTGATAGGTCTCTTTGATTTCCCTTAGAGCTCTGTATATGTTATGTAGTGAAGAATTCATCTTTGAATATTCTTGGGTTTCTTGCCTTCCATGACCATTTACATGATAAATCAGCTTATAGTTTACCTTACAAATATTTTTCAAGAGTAGAGGTTTCCACTATGATTAACCTCAGGATGATAGTAGTAATCTATTAGAAGAAGAGGATAGTCCTTTTTATTGACATAACCCTTTTTGGTGGTTGTAGGTGAATGAAGTGATTTCCTTTTTTGGATTATACATCTTAAAAAAGAACTAAAGGTATCCATCTAGAATTGGATTTCAAACAACAAGATCTTCTAATCCAATTGGAATTTGAAATCCATACGCACATGCATTTTTAAACAATAAAAATTAAATCTTTTTAAGTTATTTTTATATAATATTTGATTATCTCGAATTTTATATTAATTAAATTGTATTTTAAACATAATATATTTTTTAATAATATCATTTATATTTACATAATTATTATAAGTTTATCTTATGTATTATTAGAATAATTTTATATTTTAAGCGTAATATATACTCTTTTTTTAAGTGAAAAGAGGTGTTACATATATTATATTAACAAAATCTGAGAATCTTATTGATTACCCGTTATACAAATACGTACACCATTCTCTTGGAAATAAGCACAATTTAGACGTCAAGTTATACAGGAAAAAAACCAAATATTGTTTAAAATACATCTGTCTGCCGAAAACGGGAAATAATGATATATCATCTTGACTCTGAACAACAAGATTCAAAACCGGACTAATAAAGACAAGCTCAAATACCAGGTGACCTGTCATCCTCGTCCTACTACGCTGCTCGGGCGATTGACCAAGCGGCTGGCCTTCACGTTGGGCATTTTCGATTATTCGGGCATTGAGTAAAAGATCGAAGCATATCAGCGTTGTCTAATGGAATTGGCTCACATTGCTCACAGTCATACCATTTGTCTAGTTAAAACTAATTTCAGTGTCGTGTGGAGGAATGGTGGATGAGCACGGGAGAGTGCATGCATTCATTTTGAGTCTGCCTCGCCTAAGCTACCGTTCTCTGCTTCTGCGGTGGCCTCATCTTTGTCCATGGATACGATGTCTATGTGGTGCACCATTCCTGCCTGAGATCGCTATGAGACCACAATCATGTGATGCACTTCCTCAATATAGCACATTGGGAGATCCTCAAATAGCCTCCCCCCTTGTCTCTTGCACGAGGCTCGAGGAAGTCAGGGTGGCTAGTGTATGGGCCATTTCCTCCTATGTAATTTTGGTTGGGAAATCTTCTTGAAGCTTTCCCCTTAAGCTACTCCGACTATGTTTTAGGTGTAGTTGTGGGATTTTCTTCTATCTTAATGCCTGTGGGCTGCCAATTATTCAATGCTGGTGGGGTGTGAGCAATATTCTCCATTGCAGACTCAATTGTGAGAACGTGGAGTCTTGGCAGGCGAGGCCCTTGCTCTTTGACGAGGAATGGAGTTGGCCGGTGAGAGTGCTCTTTCCATATGTTTTCTCCTCTGACGATGAGCAGCTTGGGTGTGCCAAGCTGACCAGCGATGAGGCTTGCCTTGCTCCAAAGGCATCGTGGAAGAGGAGTGAGTGTAAAAACTCACCAGGCTCAGAAAAATCGACAGGGGGACATAACACAGAAATTACCCAGGAAGCTTATAGTCGGTGAGAGTTGTAGAGCAAGGATGGTGACTAGGCCATGCCTCTTTCTTTCATTCTTGTGGAGGCTGACTACACCTAGCATTGCTTTAACTCTACCATATTTAATTCTTCCAGTGTTGGCCCTTTAGATGCGAGGAAGTAAGCTCCTTGGAGTCTGTAATGGCTTTGCTCCCATCGTTAATGTTGAATAGATGGGAGCACACCGCATTAAACCTTGTCTAGGCATCATCTTGGATGGCAACGATACATTGCGTGTCACCCCATCTAAGACATTTTAAACTTAATATATTATTATATAACTATATTTTTAGATTTGATATTCTATGTCCCTTGTCCCATAAACAAGGGTTTCTCATACCTGTTGGTATCTAGATTGGCTTGACCTTAAAAATGCATTATTGTTATTTTAGGTCTTAGTGGACTTTAAATCACCATCTTAATCAACACCATCATATTTAATTATATCACTTAATTTAAATGAATTAAATAATTAAATTATATTTTAAACATACTCCTAATAGTTTAAATTTTAAAATAAAAATATCATTTTATATTTTAAATATATCTTATAATTATATTAAATAATTAAATTATATTTTAAACATACTCTAATAGTTTAATTTTTAAAATAAAATATCATTTTATATTTTTTAAATATATCTTATAATTATTATAATAATTATATTCAAAATTTATCATTTTATATTGTTATGGTATAAAATTTTATGGGAATGGAAATGGAGTGAGGTGCAATATTTATATTTATAGGAACTTTGATAATTCTTGTAATACACAAACCAAGTAAATTAGCCATTTTAACCTGAGGTTGTGTCGCTCGGGTCACCGCTGAGGGGGTCGTTCCCGGGTTGGAGCATGAATGGCCTGACACAAGTAGGACACCTTTGAGTTGCTAGTGAGTTTGAGTAGGCCTTGTACAACATGTCAATTCTCTGATGCATGAGGGTGTCTTGGTGAATTTGATCAACAATATGTCTTATGAGCTAAAAAATGAGCAGTAACTACTCTATATGGAAGAAGGGAGGTGGTTCCTAGTTGAAATCCGGTAGTGTCGAGAGTGGTGGTGGTGCCAAGACTGGGCCACCCTTGTTATTTGAAGAGATGAGGCAAAAAATCATGGATGGTCACAACACAGATGCTTTATTTGTAAGAGGGTGTACCCAAGACAAGAACCTTGGTAGGCCTTC
>SNQJ01S0219620.1:0-15198 GCA_010110895.2 Picea sitchensis
AGGAGTCGAGGTGTTGAATTCTGTAAACCTAGCACCCAAGAGTTAATTCTGAGCAAAACACATTATTGAATTAATGCACAACTAGGTTACTTAACAAAATAATCAGCAGAAGCAATAAATGAAAACCAAACACATTTTCCCAAGATATTTTTGGGTAAATAACCCCTGGAAAAACCCTTGCGGGAAAACTCAGATCTGTGATGATTTTATTTATATAAAATCAGGGCTCTCGTCCTAGGATAATGGCCCTTCTAAGAAATACACTACAGTAATAACCTAGCCCTCCTGGCTGCTATCTCTTTGTTGCCTTTCCTCGGCCCCTGCCCCTGCACACCTGAGTGTTCACTCACTCTTTGTGTACCATCACTGTGTCTCATCCTCTCACCTAGGTTGCCTTTTATTACATTGAGTTAACCCTAAGTCCAAAACCCTAGATGTCCTCCAAAGTGATAAGGATGAGATCTAATCTCACCTTCACTTTAGATCTAACGACTATGACTTAATCAACTCTTCACTTAAGTTACTAATGCCAAAACTTATGCATTTAACTTAATTAATTAAAAGATCATTCACTTTATTAATTACTCATAAGGTGAACTTCCTAAGGTTTTTTGAGAGGTTACAAGGATGACTCCCACGTGCTAGACACAAGCCAACGTGGAAGTACCTATCCGATGCTACAAACACCAACATGCAAGACGAGGATAGTTCGCAGTCGCAGGAGCAGGATTTGGGAGTTGGTGTCTATTCGAGTATCAACGGGCAGACTCAGGTCGAGGGTCAAGGTGCAAGTCGAGGTGTTGGGACGGGGTAGGTGATTACGAGCAAAATTTGAAGTTACAGTCGAGGGTTCTAGTCATGGTCAAGAGTTGCAATCGAGGATTCCAATCGTGATTGAGGGTTCCAGTCGTGATCGACGGTTCCAGTGGTGGTCGAGGGAGGTAGTCGTGGTCAAGGATGCGACTCGATCCCTTGCGATTTCTAGAATCGCGAACCAAAATCGTGAACGGACGGGCCTAGTTCAATCGCAGGACAGTTGTGAACTGTCATCCAACAATATTATTATAACTCTTGTTTGAATATTATTACGGTGACAGAATTCCCAAATTCTTGATATTCCAAGAAAATTTATTTTTAGTTGCTTGTTTTGCAAAGGCTAGAGTTGCAAGGCACTAAAGACAAATGAGTGTCAAGTGCTATAGCTCTCTGATATACCAACGGTTTCCAACAATAGTACTTGGTCAAATCTCTCATAATGCTAACTAAGGAGGCCAAATTGTACCCTTGGTCGTACTTCCCGATTCCAAGGTACTAGAGAGTGGTCTCCCTGAGTATTTTTTTCAATGCACTATAGCAACAAGATGGCTGACAAGTTCATGTAAAGTTGGTTTCAAGTGCTCCTAGGGAGCTTCCACTATACCTAAAGGTAAGTGGAAGATCGAAACTTGAGGTATATTCTCTCTGATGCAGTACTCCTCTAAGGGGTACCAATAGGGATTACAAGGGTATCCAACCATGTGACTTCCACTTAGATTTTCTATGTGTATGCTTTCCTCGGCCACAAGTTTACTTGTTGAATGATAGATCTCTATGTTTAAAGATGCCAGAACACATCTCTAGCCTAAAAAATAATTTCTAAAATTTGGGCACATGGCACAAGAAAGCACTCTAATACCACTGGTGTTTCTTGTTTGCTGAAACAAATAGTAATATAACTATGAAAAGAAAATAAACAAAATCAAAGTATGGAAATAGCAACAATAAGCAAACCTTTAAATATATTCAAAATAGAGATCAATGTTCACTTGCCTCTTCGAGGGGGCAACCTATAATTGAGCAAAGCTCCACATACAATATTATTCACTTGACACCCAATTACATAAGCTTCTACTAATGTATATAGTTTCTAATCGACCAATACCCTAACCACCTATGAGGCTACAGCCACTAACTAATGGACTTTCTTTAATGAGGCAAACTTACATTTATTAATTTCACAGTCTACTACCACGTGGGCCTTATTTAATAGAGAGGGCCCCCCAATACATTAAGTAACTACTAACAACCTATCCTCGTAACTAGGGCAGCAAGGTGGGAGCCTAATAGAGCGAATGCAAGGAAGGCATAAAAATATTGATGTCACATTATCCATGATTCAAACACATATTGTGCTACTTCTAAACAACATCAAACCATGCTAAGTGACAGGATTTGTTACAATTATGATTGTTGTGCTCCAAATCACAAAATAGTTGTTGTCTCTATTGTTCCTTGAAATGTTCCTGGCTAGGGACCAATGCCAATGAACCATATGGAGGCAAACTAACTTCCCCACTTTAGGCTATACTGAAAGAATTCAGCATCCAGATGGGGTAACCCTCAAATAAAGATGTTTTAGTTAAGATTTCTACAATAAATTGAAGAAAGATGAAGTTTCACAACAAATTCAAATTAATTAAAGAACGTTTTGTATAAAGATTGGAGAAATAATGAAATAAAGATTATGATTTTTTAACAGTTTTCCTCGTTTAATGAGGGCATCATCTTCCCATTCAACCAGTTTTAAGAAAGTCATTGAAAGAAAGACAAAAGATGATAAAGAACACAAATTCCTCTAAAATAATATTGCTCAAGGCCGATACTAAATTAAAGAAAACATGAAAGCAAATATATTCAAAATACACATTCCTAAATACTCAAATAAAGAAAAACATATTGGCATACATACAACATATGGCTGATTATTAACATTTTAAAAAAAAACTTCCATGCAAAATCTGATTTATTGTTATTTTCAACATAATTCAGTAATAAACACTGTCAATTATCAATATGAGAATAAAGGTATATTCAGCTCCACATTTAACATTATCAACATCAATTTCAAGAATGACCATGTGAAAACCTGTATGCAACTGCTGATATATTAAAAATTTGATAAATACAATGAAAATCTTGAGAATAAATCTGTGAAGATTTTCTTGACTCAAAATCTGAAGTTTATCTGAAAATGTTTTAACTGCTTGAATAGAAAATAGAAGAACTTAAGTGAAATACAAAATCAATTATAAAGTACTAATTGAAAGAGTGATACATCCTCTGGAAACTCAAAAAGACTATAAAACCCAGAAACTTTAAAACAATTTTCTCTCCACAGTGACCGATATGGCTGATAGAAGCAAGTCATTTTCTAGTCCAAATCTCAATGCTTTTTTTTTTTTTCTTTGTTTTTATCCTCATGAACCTTAACAGATTTTTCCAAATAACAGTTTTCCAAAAGTAGTGAAGAGTGGTGCTCAGAAATCCTGGAAAACAGTTTTCCCTACTTATGTTACGCCTGGAATTTGTGTAACTTGTTTATCCGGTCATATATTTATTTTTCACATAGGTAGGGGTTGAGGTGATGACATGGAAGCAACTTGAGGTGCTTGAATTGTTGTTGAATCCTTGCTTCTTAGTCTAGCTAATAAATCTCATTCTTTCCCTTCAAGATATCTAAATTATGATATTTTCCTCACAGCGAAATCTAATTGTGTAAAAATATCAAAAGAAGCAAGTGGTAAACTTTGATGTAAATTTGCAACATTGTTCAAAACCCTGGACTCAAGTGAAAACTTATCAAATATCAATTTGCCCTTGAGGGGATAGTAACAACCCTGAATTGTTCAATACTGTTTCTTTGTTTGATGAATGCCTCATTGTATCCTTCAGTACTATAAAACCAATTATCATTTGTCCATGGGGAAGGTAATCCTAACTCGAATGATGGTTTGAAATTGTCCCTGAAAGATTGAACATGCTCACTCACTGCAATGCACTTGTTTTATGTTGTCAGATTAAGTTTTTCTTTATGTGTACTTCACTAGCTGCCATGATCATAGAAGTTTGATCTTTGATGCCCATAGCAATTAACTCAAACTGAGTTTTACCATTTAGAAACTTAATTACCTCCTCCGCCACTTGAGCTTTATCTCCTAACTGTGTCCAAGATTTGTTGATTTCAATTTGTACTTACCATGCTAAAATTTCAGCTTCTTGTACAACATCAAAATGACCCCTAAGCTTTCCATTATCAATATATTTTGATCCCAAATTACATGCTTTGCTCCAACCAGAAATTTCTTTCCAACTACTCTTCTTTCAACTTCTTCTAATGATTTTTTCAAATCCTCAATTCTCTGTGTTCCTTCAGCAATAGTTGTCTCTTTCAACTAATTGTTTATGACAATCATCAATTATCATATTTCTTTGTTAAATTTGTCTTTTTGTTTCTGTGACTTTAACATTCTTCCAATTGGACATTTGATTCGATTATTGCCAGCTCCTTTGAAATTGTGGAGATTTGGTTTTCCAAACTCGCTATTTTATCTGCCTCTATTTCCTTCCCTTATAATTTCCACTTCTAGGGTGGATGACTTTTGAGCCAAACTGGCTAATATTGATGTTTTTTTTCGCCATTCAATTTTTCAATTATGTAACCCAATTTGATATTCTGTTGCTTTAACTTGGTAACTTGCTCGGTCAATTGCTCCTTTTCCTTCTGTGCTTCAACCAACTCCTTGGTTTGAATATGCTTCAATGCTGGTATCTTCAAGTCTGACTTTAAGAGCTAGATTTCCTTCTCTTCTTCTTTGACTAAAGATTTAACCACATCTTTATCACTTGGATTTTCTCCAAGAGTAATCACCCTTTGTTCCAAATCATGAATGTTTACTAGCTTTGCTTTCTGAACAACCTTTTTCTTGTTTCCATTGATTTTCTAATTTAGCCACCATTATTGTCAGCTTCTTGACACTTGTTCTGGCTTGTATCAAATCTCTTGACACCATTTTACCAGTTTGTTTATGCCATTCTATTTTGTCTCCCACTGCCATCTTGTCAAGATCAAGTTTCACCTTTGTAGTCTCATATTCATGAGCTTGATTTCTCCTTCTGTTTTATTTACTTTTGGTTGTAGAATGATCATGTCAAATGTTCCTTTATCATAATTAAGTAAAGTCAATAATCTAGGAGGTGCTAATCCTTCATGACTTGTTTGGGAAAACAATCTTTCCTTTGACTGCTTAGATTTTTTTTTATTTAGAAGCATCTCTGTAAAAATATCAATATCCTTTTCTGTCACTGATATTTCTTTGAACTCATTACTCCCACATCCTATGCCATTTTATTCTGTGATATTTCATCTGGTTTATTTATTGTTGGAATTTGAGTGATAGAAATCATGGACTTTTCAGGAACCAATCAACTAGCATTTATGTTTTCCTTTCTTTGCTTCTCAGCAATTTGCTCTTCTAATTTTGGTTCTGAATCTATTCTCATTCTTTTGGGCAATTGCTCACTTGCTTGACTTTCATCCTGCTCCATTGTTTCTTCTGTTTCTGCCCTCTTTCTGAGTATTTCTGACTTATCAAGAGTGTCCATGATATAGTCCATTTCTTGCATTGTTGTACCATTGTCTGGATTCACTGCCATTGTTGCAATAGAACTCACTACAGCATTTACTGCGTTTGAAGGTCAATCATTATCAATTGAATTGATCTCAGTTGTTACATTTTGTTTAATGACTAGTTCTTTCTTGACAGTTTGTTTTACACATGATAAAACATGCTATCCTTGCAGAACCTCTTGTACTTCTGTCCAATTTTCGTTATTTTCTAATCTCTGTATATCTGAATCTACATGATAAATATAACGGGCAGAACTAATGGAAACTCTCAAGTTAGAAATAGCATGATATGGATCGTAATTCCAAGCTTTTCCTTCCATAAAATTAAAAGACTTCATCATTTTCTCTACCACAAGCATAGTAAATTTAACTTTTGATCGAAAAAGAGAAAACTTCAGTTAGCAAACAAAAAGTGACCTTTTGATTTTTTGCGGCAAAATGGATAAAATCTAAGTTTAACCTTTGCCTAATATATTCCAAAGCAAAAATTATTGGAATCGGGAAGACTAGAAGCAAGTATGGCTTAAGCTCTGAACCATAAATCCTGGTAATAGTACATTCTTCAAAAAGATACCAATATCCTACCCTAGAATATGGACTCAATTGAAGCAACTGCTTACATTCTGTAAATAGTCTTGGTGGACATTCATTATGAACAATTGTATTAACGGTGTACATGAATTGATCTACAAAGATCTTAAAACCATTTTCTTGACTCTAATCCTTCACAATCTTTGTCCAATCTAAAACAAGGAATTTACCTTGTTGATCAATTTTGATCAATCCCAAATGTTCCAAAAGGGCAAACTAACAATATAGCATGAGATAAATTAAATAGGATTGAAACCTAAAACACTTCAAAGAAGGAAACTGGACAAATTGTTTCATCAACAATGCAATCATTATCATATCCTAAAATCCAGCAAATCATTGCAATATCCTCCCTAAACAGAGCTAAGAAAATATCTGTTTGAAGAGGCAGGGTTAATTCAGGAATATTTGCTTTTTCAAGTAAGCACAAGGTGGGGAGGCGGATGAGGAGATTTTTGGTTTTGGATTTCTGGCGGAGTAAAAGGCTTGGTTGATTTGAGAGAGAGTAGCCATTGGACAAAAGGGCTTTGGTTAAGTGGGCCTTTTCTTCCGCGAGAAATTGAGGGGCGTATATGCGGATGGCAAAAATAATTAGCGTTTTTAGGACAGCAGATTTTTGAGCTAGATGGGAACTGGCATTAAGGTATCTGTCTGTGTGAGTTTTCTTCTTGTAGACATGGTGGGAGAGGGATCCATTAGGAAGACGAGTGATGAGAACATCCAGAAAGGGGATAGAGTTGTCCTTTTGGGTTTCCATAGTGAATTGGATGTGGGGGTAAAGGCTATTAAGATGACTGAAAAAAAAAAAAAAAATTGGCATGGTAATGAGGCCAGATGATAAACATGTCAACAGCAAATCGAAACCAACATTTGTATTTGAGATGAAAGCTACTTAAGGCTAAAGACTCCAAATGTTCCATAAATATATTAGCCACCACTAGAGATAAGGATGACCCCATGGTTGTACCTTTGGTTTGTTCATAGCACACCCCCTTAAAGGTAAAGAAAGTAGAGGATAGGCAGATTTTGATTAGGTTAAGAGTTTTAGGGTCTGCCAGTTTGGAGATCAAGGTCAAGGCTTTCAAAACTGGAATTTCGGTAAAGAGAGAAACCACATCAAAGTTGACCATAAGGTCATCTTCATCGAGGCGAAGGTTTCGGGTTTTTTGAATGAAATCGACGAAATCCTTAATTAAAGAGGAGGTGTTACCAACGGAGGCTTGAAGCTTATCAACAAGAAATTGAGCCAGGGCATGGGTGGGGGCTCCTATGGCGCTTACTATAGGCCTTAGAGGAATGTCTTTTTTGCGTATTTTGGGTTGTCTATAGATTCTCGGGGTTTGGGGGTTATGAGGAATGAGACGCTTGTGGATGGAAGGATCCAGGGAAGAAGATCCTTCCATACGAGGTTTTTTGAGAGAGTTTCATATGTTGAGGAAGAAAGAAGGTCAAGCATTTTAGAATCATAATCAATGGTATTCATAACAACAGTAGTATTGCCTTTATCGGCTTTGAGAATGATGATATCAGGGTTATCATTAAGGCGACGAATCGAAATAAAATGCTCTTTGGAGAGGTTAGGTTTAGGATGTCTAGACCGACAAAGGATTCGTCCGCACTCCTGTGTAATTTCTTCAGCTTCATGAGATGGAAGGTTGTGAGTAATGGATTCAACGGAGCAAATAATATCCTCCATAGGGATACGTCTTGGGGCTAGGGCGAAATTAAACCCTTTGTCAAGAAGTTGGAAGGTGGGAGGGTCCAATTTAATCAAAGATAAATCAATAACCTTAGGAAGATTAGAACTGGAAGAAGGTGGCGGATGAGAGAGACGAAAATTGTTGATGGTGTTGGGGTCTTCTAAAGAAGGAAAATCGATTGAGAGATTATGAGAACATTTCGCCTTTTGCTATTGAAAATGATTAGGGTTGGGATCATCATCTGAAAGTGAGGTAGCCTCCTGCAAATTAGAGATCGACGAGTTTCAAAGATTAGGAGAAATATCGCTGGATAAGATTGAGACGTTGGGAGATTTATCGTTGGATAAGATTGAGATGTCGGAATATTTATCGCGGGTTATTGATGGAAGTTTGCCAAAAGAATTAGGGTTTTTGGACAAGGCACAACACTTGTAATCAAGGTTGCAGATCGGGCTAACCAGAATAAGATCACTAGCAAAGTTAGGATTCGGCAAGGACAGGTTGTTGAGAGCGACTAGAGGGGAAAGGATCTTCTTAGCATTAGGGTTAGCAAAGAGAGTGTTAAGGGAGAGAGAGAGAGAGTGTTTGCATATAGAGAGGTGGAGATTGGAAATGAGCTCTAAGTTCAACTCGGGTGAGGAACTGTCCAGAGGAATGGAAGAAAAATGAGGAGGCAACGAGGGCGAGGTCGTGCCTAAGCAAGAGGTTAAGAGGCTATGTGCTAGAACCACACGCTGCATAGGTATCGTGGGATCAATATTGTACGTTCCAAGAGAGGTTTGAGAGAGGATCTCTGCTTTAACAGAATAGAGCAGCGCGAGAGGAGGAGGGGGAGACCTCGGGAGACGAGGAGAAGAAGAACCATCTGCATTGAGTTCAATGGGTGCACTGGAGGAGAACCCAACTATTGAATGGGTCGAGGTCCGAGAACGAGCTGGAGGATGAGGGAGGAAATGCTTAGAAAGTAGATTGAAGAATTTGCAAACTTTATCAGAAGACGAAAATTCAAAAGCATTCCAAGTTGTTTTATAAGATCTACGATCAAAAACAGACCAAGTATCACCAGAAAACGTAGAAGAAAGTTTCAAATGGAGATTATGTACCTGAAGGGATAAGCGATTGAGTTCAAACCTGATGAAGTGGATTTTTGCACGTAAAATGCCATTGCTAGCCCTAGTGAGAATGCGCTTGAGATCAAGTCTTCGATTATGCTGGTGTAGGCGAGTAAATGGAGGAAGAACACCGGAGTCGTGACATCACTTCAAGAAGGTAAGATCAAAAACTCTTTTCATCATTTAGATTCTGAACTTTTCAAATAAACTGGTCTCTTTGAGACAGCCCTCTCCATAGAGGCTAAGCATCTGAGTATGTAGGTTTCCACGGTTAGTCATAATGCTAGCAAAATCTTATGGATCGAAACTATGTGAGTGTTTTGAAACGTCTCTATCTCTATCAATCAAATATCGAAATTAGGGTTTTTTGTAATGGGTTGGGCAAAGATAGCAAGTTTCCACCTTAGGGCCATGGTTTCAAGATTATGCTTCTCCTACTATTTTCAAAGTGATAGGCCAAAATATAATTGACTGTAAAAAAAGAAAAGTGATAGTACTATCTATCTGAAATTCCGAAATCCTGTTGACAACTTTGTTTCCTGCAATTTGGAGAAACATGTGGTTGTTTTCGTAATAGACAAATACGAATTAGCTTTGTTTTTGCACATGTGGTTGTTTTCATAACATGACCACCATTTTGTTTAAGTTTTGCATGAGTAACATATTAAAACTACCCAAAGCAACCAAACATCTGTCATCTTTTGATTTGAGTTTAAACGATTAATATATGGCATGTTGATCGTTCTTACCTACCCCTAATCATTGTTGTGTGATTTCACTAATTCCGGATTAGCGATTTAAAGAGGCAACAATAGTGATTTTGTATTCATGTCTTTTGCCTCGACAATTGATAAGAAGCGGACACGTGTATTAAGGCGGTTTTTCGTTTGCAGAGACGTGAGCTATGTTAATGTTCTACACCTCTGTGCTCTTCAATTGATAAGAATAGTCAATCTACCCCTTCCATACACTATCAGATCTAACTTACGATCAGATCATTCAAAGCTGTCGATTTATAATTTTTCACACGTGCATAATTAATCTAATCCTTTTTCTTTTTGGCCCGCCATATGTCACCTTATAATTGGTCTATGATGAATTCTCGACCACATTTAAATTTTATCCTCTCCTCGATCATTCGCAACTCCTCTCAACAGTTAATTTCAACCAGATTTCAACTCTGTCTTTTTTTAAATCACTCCACAATACCTCCATCATATTCGATGTGAGACAAATTTGCTAGGGCACAACCATTAATTAATTTCAATCGACATCGTTACAATAGCCTCAAATGACTATAATGATTAATCTTGGGTCTTATAGGATAGTACAAGATCTTTAATTTGTGTAAAATAACATTATTGAATAATCATGCTAATTCTTGTGGTCATCCTCTTTTTAGGATCATATAGGTCCTCTTAAGTTACCTAAAAAAAGGAAATAAGTATGGATTCCAAAACAGGTACAAGTTTCAGAAATGTCATTTCAAAACTTTAGGAACACAAAAATGTTTATATGTATGTGTGTGTGGGGAGTTAGAAACATCATACATAGAAAAATGATAAACATTTTAATGTTCACAAATAAAGTTAAAATCATTCATTCATTTGTGTCCAATTCACAATACACAAGTCAATGCACAACTAAAAGTTGCCTTGATTTATTAGAATTTAGGCAATAAGAAGGAAAATAATTAAATGGATCACAACCAAAATTTGCCTTTATTTAGGTACATACGTGCCATAATAAAATAGAGACATAGGCCTGCCATGACAAGAATCACAGTTGTGTATATCCTTTAACCATTTTTGAAGTACAATAATCAATCTTGTGAAAAGAAACTTTACACTCCTTTAAGAACTATGATATAGTATGTTAAATCCCTACCTTTTACAAGTTTAAAAATGGCCCTTGACACACTAAAAGTAATAGGAAGTAAGGTGACTTTCCAAAGAATGAATCTTTATAAGGAAAATTGCCCTCTAAGAAAAGTCTTAGAAAGAGAGCCCTTAGGAAAATTAAGCAACCCCCCAAGTTAATGTGTTCTTCCAACTTTATTTACAAACCCCCAAATTTTCAAATTATAGGAAAAGGGTCAAAATTGGAAAAGTGTACTCTTATAATGTGCCTTTTTTTTAATTTGATAAAATAGATGGGCAAACATTAAAAGTTTGTCCATGGGGGCTAGCCTAGTTAGTGAAAGCAAGGTGTTGTTATCGCCCCCACCAAGGTTCAATTCACCTAGTGACATATTCATGCTTGGTGGGATGACACACCTCCACAAGGAAGCCACTGCATGCAGATGCGGCCAGCTGTTAGTCCCATGCTACTTTGACAAAATATATACCACCTAGTGTGTGTTGGTGTTTTATATGTTTCTCAGATCTTGATAGTTATTGCCTTATGATTAATAACAAGATACAGTTTCATACAATAATTATCATAGAATAACTATACACTGAAAATCTCAACTATAATACCGCAACGGAAATGACAAGATCTAGAAATATTAACCATGCATAGTAAACACAAGAACACAAGAGTTTATTCTGGGAAACCCAAACTTGGGAGAAAACCCAACACACTTTCTCTAGAAGAATTCAGTGCAAAATATTACCAGTACATCACCATCAATAGCCAAAATACCATACAGAGAAGATCCTCCCCAAGGCTAGCATCACCAAGACCTAGCTCCTCCATAATATGACCAAGAATAACCAAGCAAGAGCTTCTCCAAGTGTGGCGCAATCTCCAAGATAACCAGTAACCCAGAAATAGTGAAACTGCCTTGTGCGCACTATAGAAGGAGTTGTCTGCTTGTCCAAATGAAATGAGCCAGTCCTGTATTTATACTAATCTGGGCGCCAATCTGGGGCCGACTTCTTATTTTTGGGTCTTCAATTACTTTATTATTTTCCTGTGGAACCGACTTCTTATTTCTAGGTCTTCAACTTCTTCCTGGGGCTTCTGTAATGGTGTAGATGGGTCTTCTTGTACTTTCTTGTGGAGAATGACTGCCCGAAGTTGCAAATTTCCAACACTCCCTCTCAACGAGGGAGGCCTTTTCCATACTTCGATTTCTTCTGCCATAGAAAGGTTGTCTTCATGAGCCATGTTGATATGCCATCTCCACACATGCATTCCATCCCGAAATATGCATGTGTAGCATCTCGAGTCCATCCACTCCCTGACAGGAGAAGGACTACACCTAGGCCATTCACCACTAGCAGAGCCTCGTGAGTGAATGGATCATTACCCTTGGTCATATCAGCACTAGCATAGCCCCATGCAAGACCAATCTGGGATAATTTCTGCCTAATGCTTATCTAGGCCACTCACCACTAGCAAAGCCCCATGGATGAGTGAATCATTCTCCTTTGGTCATATCAGTACTAGCATAGCCCCGTGCATGACCAATCTAGGAAGAATGTCTGCCCAAACCTAGAGAACATCATCATACCTGGGCCATTCACCACTAGCAAAGCCTTGTGAGTGAATGAGTCATTCTCCCCTTGGTCATATCAGCACTAGCATAGCCCCGTGCATGACCAATCTGGGGGAATGTCTTCTTGATGCTATCAACATACCTGGGCCATTCACCACTAGCAGAGCCCCATGAGTGAATGAGTCATTCTCCCCTTAGTCATATCAACACTAGTATAGCCCCGTGCATGATCAATCTGGGGGAATGTTTGCCCAATGTTGAAACATCAACTCTCATCACTAGCCAAATCAGCATGGTTAATCCTGTGTATCATCCTCCTCAGCCAAGTCAGCATGGCCACTCTGGGAGGATATCTGCAATCTGCTCATTTGTGGATAAGTATTGGGGCTTCACTGCTCCCTTGTGTACCATGTCTCGGATGAAGTCCTGCAAGAAGCTTCTGAAGTTGACCACTTCACGACTTGTGACACTGGCTGTGACATCCTCCGTCTTTGTTGTACATAGTGCTACAGAAGCCCGCTTCCAGCTTATCCTAGAAATCGTCACTGATTCCAAGTTGAAGCAGCACCCTAAGGTGCTCAATCTGCCATGCTTCGTTGCCACCTATTGGAACTGCCTTGGCTTCAACCCAATATTGGCTCAGGGTGTTCACTGTAAAGCAAATATCTGGCTTGGCATTAACTAGGTACATCAAGGATCCAATCAACTGCCTGTACGTCGTGGGATCCACCGAATCTGGATCTGAAGCACTCTTCTTTAGATTTTTCATCATAGGTGTAGTCATGGACTTGCAGTCCATCATATCGAATCTCATCAGTATCTCCTGAATGAGGAAGATCTCATTTGATCTCGTCACACCTCTAATCTCAAGAGTACATCCGATCAGGATCCTCCATCTCTAACTTTGAGGCCAACTCCCTCTCTCGCTGGAGTAAGTCTTTTTTTCCAGTCTGCCTCACTGGATGCTCCCTCTTTGACTGAGACAAAATCCATACCCAGACCTCCTGACTAGTTGTCTCATCTATCACTGTAGCAAGATCTACTGAAACAAGTGTATCCTCCCAGGAGATCTCACATCTCCTCGAAGCCTCCTCAAATCATGACACTTGTCTGTCAGTCCTGGAAGATGTCTCTCTCCCACCTGCACTTGAGGGGGGAACTCCCTCTGAATGATCAGCTCTCCCTCTGAGCCCACTGACTCTCTCTGAAATCAGGCTCCCTCTGAGCCAACTGACTCTCTCTGAGATCAGGCTCACTCTGAGTCTATACATTCTTGGTTAAAACCAAGCTCATCAAGTATCCATCGATCCTGGAGTACCATGCTCCCTCTGAAACATGACTCCCTCAGAATCTGTACAATCTCTAGAGCCATCTGCTCCCTCTGCATCTGTTGATCTCCTCTGAAGTCTGATTTCCAATGAATTGTCCTTGGAGGTTGCTCCTCCCTACTGGATCTTGAGGGCTGACTCCCTCTGAACTCTAGCTTCCTCTGAACTGGTACTAGGTGGGGTCGTCTAACTTACCACTGATGGAGCCACCTACTCCTCACCATCAATCTCCATGTGGAACACTTTGTATCCCACAAAAAGTATCCTTCTTTTCGGAAGGTTCTAAGTTCGCCTTCTTTGTCTTCGATATATGGATGTATACGATCATGTACACAACTCTATGTTTGGATAGCCTGCTCCATGTCTCAAACTAGAGACCATCTAATCTATTGCCTCCTGCAACCGTCACTATAGCTCCCTCTAAGAGCTATCACCTGTGACCTGCCTGGAACAAGCACAATAACAAAAAAATAGCAGACAAGAACAATTTTCTTATGATAAGGAAATAGGAACCAGAATAATAAAAAAAATGGGAAACAGGAACAACACTTTTCTAGTGTTGTTACCAATCATTCCTCCGTGGTAACCTGCCCGGAACAAAGACAACAACCAAGAACATCTCCTAGAGGAGATCAATTCTATCTTGCAAACAAGTGCATCATTAGTTCTAAACGGTGAGCATTTACATAATGATTATTGTATTAACAATATTCAAGTGTCACTAAACATTTAATAGCAAAAAAAGTACTCAACAATAATAGAACTCTAAAGATTGTTGTCTCGGATACAATATTTATTTAAGATGCAACAATATAAAAATATCAAACCTGATATGCAAACCTAGAGTCTTAATTGCTAGGGAGGGTGCGTTATTCCTCTAGATGCACTAGATCTAGGATCCCTTTGTTACTGCTTGGACAAATGTCATTTTGCCAAGTGTACATCTCCTGCAAACACCCTCATGATATAACTTATATACAAGTGTGTACCTCTGAAATTTGTAGCACCATCCAGCTTGTGTTCTAATCTCGAGGTTTGCGCATCTAGCAACTGGCAATTGGCAACTGTAACTAGCAACTGCAACTACAACTGTAACTGGCAAATGGCAACTGCAACTGGCAATTGTAACTGTGCAGTGGCAATATTTAAACTAGCTCTGATACCATGTTGGTGTTTTATATGTTTCTCAAATCTTGATAGTTATTGCCTTATGATTAATAACAAGATACAGTTTCATACAACACTTATCATAGAATAACTATACACTGAAAATCTCAACTATAATACTGCAGCGGAAATGACAAGATCTAGAAATATTAACCATGCACAGTAAACACAAGAACACAAGAGTTTATCCTGGGAAACCCAAACTTTGGAGAAAACCCAACGACCTTTCTCTAGAAGAATTCAGTCCAAGATATTACCAATACATCACCATCAATAGCCAAAATACCATACAGAGAAGATCCTCCCCAAGGCTAGCATCACCAAGACCTAGCTCCTCAATAATATGACCAAGAATAACCAAGCAAGAGCTTATCCAAGTGTGGCGCACTCTCCAAGATAACCAGTAACC
>SNQJ01S0219621.1:0-15198 GCA_010110895.2 Picea sitchensis
CATCATCATCCCTCACCATCCATTGAAATCTCAAAGAATCATAGATACCTTGTATTCATACCAAATTATATTGTTAGTGTTTGGTGAACAAAAAGGAAAATCTCACCTCTTAAGCGCCATGATAATTTGTAAAATACAACTACAGATACACGCGCCTTTAGATTCAACTCTGCTGCAAATTGGTACACTGACCTCTTACTGGGAACACTGCTACCCAACAATTTTACAGTAATTAAAATATTTTACAACCACAACCATTCTCAAGAGCAAAGTTACTCGATGTTGACAATTAAGTTCCTCTCACAAATCAGATTTTATTTTTTGACTTGTCAATTGTGTTCTCAAATGATATTCTGGACACATTAAATGGGAGCCAATTTGAATATAAATGAAGTCCCTTGGCATTCATGAGTAAATCCCAATGGCTTGTAAATTTTGACAAAATCTCTTTATGCAGACCTTGTTCGAGTAGTCACTTTCCAAAAATATAAGATATCATCTACAACTGTACATCATGCAGTGCAGAGAACAAAGAGAACTTTAAAGTATCCATTACATGTAATCCACGAGTATAATACTATGAGCTACCAAAACCATGGGACACAAATACCATGGGTCACTAATACCACGGGTACATAAACCACCTGTTTACCTAAAATAGAGTTGACTCTTTTACCAAGTCAAGTTTATCCTAACATTCCCCGCTTTACTTGACTTGGGGTTTCCCTTGACCAAATATGACTGAAATGGCCAAGTGAGCCTTCATCACTCAACTCTATGCCCAACCTCCCTCAAAGTATATGACTAGGGTATCCGAGAATCTCACATGCTCCCCCCTTTTTTTCACCTAACTAGGTCTTACAGTCATATGCCCATTTACATGCAAAAGAAAAAAAATGTTAAATAATCCATCAAATTAGGAAGATAATCAGTCTCCATAACCAACATTGTCCCACTCAGAGACTGGTTACAACAACTCCACTGCTACTACACCTGCCAGACTGTGCTCCAACTTTGGACCTAGCAAGTTTCTCATCTACACCATCATGCTTGAAGGCCAATTGAAACTAAGGAATAACTTAGTTTCTCCCTAGTTACTACCTTCATTAACATGTCTACAAGATTATGACTAGTGTGTATCTTTTCTAGCTTAAACTATCCATCTTCCAAAATTGATTGTATGAAATGGTACATGAGTTGTATATGTTTTGTATTATAATGGAAGGCTAAGTTCTTTGCAAGATAAATGGCACTTTTATGTTTTGTATTATAATGGAAGGTTCTTTTGGTAAATGGCACTTTGGATCTCATTGTACAACTTATTGTTCTCTTGTTTCTTTCCCACCTCCTTAAACCTCTCTCAGAATCAACCATCTCTTTGTTATCCCCTGTAGAAGCAAATAAATATACCCGGTCATTGTTGAAAGTGAAACAAATTTTTTAGTGCACTTACAAATACAACTTATTGTTGTTCAACCTACAATAAAAAACATACCCCGTGGTGCTCCTCTTGCTATCTAGATCACCTTCCATATATAAAACAACATATCCATGTAGAGTAGTGTTTTAATCTCCAAAACATAATCCCTGGGTAGTAGTACCTTCAAAATACTTGAGAATCCACTTGATTTCAACACCTCCTTTACCTTGGATTATTCATATACCTACCATAATCCCACCACATGAAATATTTGACCTTGTGCACACTCATCACATACATCAAGATGCCAATAGTTGATGAGTACAAAATATTGGACATGTAGTCTATATCCTCCTATGTCTTGGGACACATATCATTTGTTAGTTTGAAAATGATATCCAAAGGTACTTACTTTTTTGCATTTTTCATTTTGAATCTTTCTAACACCTTCTCTATGTATTCACTATGAGACAATATTAATTTGCGAATTTTCCTATCTCTTGTTATTCTCATACCAAGGATTTGATTTGCAACACCCAAATCCCCATATCACAAAATGAATTAGCTTAATTTTATTTTGTGAAAATTGATTTCCTACATGTTAGACCTTGCAAAAAAGTATTGACACATCTACATACAATGACAAGATAATATAGCTACCATTATCTAATCTCTTCAAATAAACATAGTGGTCGTGAAAATATCCATCTAATGTAACCTTGTTCTATCATAAACTCATTAAATTTCAAATACCACTACCTTGGAGCTTCCTTTTAGGCCATAAAATCTCTTCTTCAACCTCGCATTCTAATTTATTCTTCCCTTTGACCTCATAACCATATGCTGGATGTTGCATTTATATATCTCTTCCTCCAAATCCCCATGGAGAAACATTGTATTTACATCTACCTTTCTGTTCAAGATGCAAATCTTCTACTACCTCCATATTCTTCCTTCAACCTCTAAACCCATTTATTATGTGTAATTATTTTTCTTGTAGGTAATTGAACCAAGTCCTACTCTTGTTATGTACCAAAGAGTCCATATCCCTCTTTCATTCCCTGCATCACTCCCTCTTCTTTCTAGTTTCTACATGCATGCTTCTTCATATTTTTCTGTTTCACCATAGTCAATCAATAATAAATAATACATCAAGGAGAGTATCTTTGAGTGGTTTTACTTATCTTGATATTTATTTTAACAACACTTGGAGAGCTTGCGTTGTTGTTGTTGTTCTTAAAACATTTTGATTTTTATGGCACCTCCGATTTCTATATTTTCTGTAATTTCATTAAGAACTGTGTATTTTTTGTTTTCCTTTTCATGTTTCTTTGCCTACAACCAATCTTTGTACACATGACCTTCTCATGAAATACCACATCTCTACTCCTAACGACATTTTTTATTTTCATAATCCCATAAGTGATAACCAAAATATTAACTCCATATCCAAGAAAAGTACACTTCTTGATTTTTCCTCAAGCTTTGTTCTATTTTCTCTATCAATATGGATCCAGTATTCTTCAAAAATGAGTATTTTAACTTTTTACTTGTCCATACCTTGGAATTCCCACCATCCATGGAACTTCTTTGAAGGCCTCTATTTATTAAGTAAACAACATTATCCACATCTTTTCCCCAAAACTATAATGGAAATCCTACATGCAATCTCATACTCCTTGCACGCTCCATGATTGTCCTATTCATCCTTTATGACACACCATTTTCTTGTGGTGTTCCTAGAACTGTCCTCTCTCTACCAATCCCATGGTATGGATAACAACTATCAAACTCCTTGTGATGATATTATCCTCCATTATCTGATCTGAGACACTTCAACTTATTTCGTGTCTCATTCTCAACCAAATCTTTCCTTTCTTAAAGGTATCAAAAACATCATATTTTTTTTTAATACAATAAACCCAAGTTTTCCTAGTTGCATCATCAATAAAAGTAACATAATAATAAGAGTCTCCAGGATATGATACCTAAGCTTATCCCCATAAATATGTATACAAAAGCTCCAACTTTTTACTCTTCTTTTCCTTTCCAACTCTGAGAAATTTGACTCTCTTCTATTTTCCATAAACACAATGATCACATAAATCAAAATCATCCTTGAGTGGATAATTTGCATCCCCTTCTCACTCATGTTCCCAAGCCTATTATTCCATAATGTTGTATCCACTCCTATGGAAACTAAAGCAATAGAAGAGTCAACATTATCGGTACATAAAACACAACGTACCTACCTTCTCTTTTTTTCCTATTCTCATTGATCCTTTAGTGACCTTCCACAAATTGTATGTAAAGGTAACTATATAGGCTTCACTTTCCAAATAGCCCACTAAAATTAGATTTCTTCTCAAACTAGGAACGTGCTTCACCTCTTTCAACAACCATTGGTTTCCATTATGCAACTTTATCTGTATCTTACCCTTTCCAACAATTTTACATGGTGTGTCATCACCCAAATAAACCTGTCCAAAATCGCCTTGAACATAATCTTGAAAATATTTCCTATGGGATGTGGCACGAAATGAAGATCTGAGTCTACTACCCAAGAATTAGAAATATTATCTAATTAAAGGATTAACACATATTGCAACAAATCACATATTACATTTCATTCCTGATTATTCCCATGTTTTCCATCTCCTTGTTTTCCTTTTAGAGACCAACAATTTCTCTTCTTGTGTCCTTTCTTCCCGCAATGCCAACATTTCGATCTCCCTCTAGAATTAGATATGCCCGTATTAGAATTTCCATGATTCCCTGGGATATTTCTTATCTCCCTTTGTCTTCCCATGTTATCCACAATCAAAGTATTACCTAATGTCCCACCTCTGCTTTTCCATCACATTTCCTTGTTAAGGATAACACCAACAACATCATCAAACTTTAAAGTGTTTGAACCAGAGGCAAAATTACTCACATCCATGACCAAGTCATTCTAGCTTTCTGGAAATGAGCACAAAATGGAAAGATCCCTAACCTCATTATCAAAGTTTACTCCTACATAAATTAATTGACTAGTGACCGTGTTAAACTCATTTAAATTATCAACAATAGACCCACCTTCTGACATCTTCATATTAAATAAATGCTTCATAAGAAAAACCTTGTTGGAGGCTAAGGGTTTTTCATACATTTTAGCCAATGCATTCATCAGATATTTCGTTGTCTTTTATTTTGAAATGTTGAAATCCATTGATGCTTCCATACACAATTTTATTTTTCCTAGTGCCTTCCTGCCAAGAATATCCCATTCTTCATTGGTCATAGTCATCAAAGTTTTTTCTATTCCTCCCAATGGTAAGGAAATATTCTTCTAATATATATAGTCCTTAATTTTCATCTTCCATAGTTTTTAGTTTTGGCCATTAAACTTCTCGACCATAAACTTTCCTTATTTCACCATTTATCCCACTCAAACTAAGAATCCTCCTTTCCTATGAGTTTATTAGCCAAACAAACCTTCGGCTCTGATACCAGTTTTTAGGAAATAAATCACGAAGTAATTAAAATTAAAGGAATGTGGAAATAAAATATATAAGAGTACAATATATAAGAGACAAAACATATACATGGTTCACCCAATGTGGGATACATCTATGGAGAAAATCCCAGTCTTCTTTTATTCCTTCTAACAAAGTAAAGGGATACAACCTACAACACATCCATTGTAACTTCCTCTTCACTCCTTTTTACAATATCTTTCCCCCTTTTTCTCGCGCTTTCTCATAATACATGCATTGATGTTTCCTAATCCTTTTAAAGGATTCATTACATGTAATCCATGGGAATAATACTACCGGATAATAAAACCATGGGACACAAATACCATGAGTCACCAATACCATGGGCATAGAAACCACTTGTTTACCTAAAATATATTTGACTCTTTTACCAAGTCAATTTTATCCTAATAAGGGTTAATGTGTACCCTCAAAACATCCAAGATTTTACAAAATGACCTATTCCTAAGAACATCAAGAGTCTTGGAGTATTTTTGGGTCTTAGAGGATATTATCAAAAAAATGTTAAGAATTATGCACACATTGCAGGCCCACTCACATCTCTCTTGAATAAAAATTCAATTATATGGAAGGAAGAGACTACCTTGGCATTCTCACTCTTAAAGGATTCCATGTCTCCTATACCAGTATTGACAACACTTGATTTCAGTAAAACATTTAGAGTTGAATGTGATGCATCGGGACATGGAATTGAATTAGTATTAACACAAGAAGGGAGATCATTGGCCTTTGAAAGTAAACAATTCAAGGGAAATGACTTGGTGAAATATACATATGAAAAATAAATGGAAACAATTTTAAATGCAATAAAATAATGGAGAAAATATCTCACTTGGAAGCATTTAAAATCAAGACAGACCATGATAGCCTAAATTAATTTTTCGAGCAAAGATTGTCAATAGAAGAGCAACAAAATTCAGTAGAAAAAATGCAAGGGTTTGATTTTGAAAAAAAATACAAAAGGGGAAGGACAATGTGGTAGCATATTCCCTTTCTAAAATAGAATAATCCTTGAGTTTATATTCCATTAAATATTCCATTCATGTGTGGTTGGAAGAATCTCTCCATGAATGGGAAAATGACAATAGTACTAGACAAAAAATGCAATGTTTAAAGGAAGGGATGAACTCTATGGAACATTGGGACTGGAAGAGAGAAATCCTTTGGTACAAGGGTAGAATATTTTTATTCCCTTAATCAAATTTAAAGAAACAAATATTAAGGGAGTCTCGTGACTCTCTGATGGTATGACATTCAAGGTTCTTTAAAAAATATCAAAGGATCAAAAAAGTTTTTTGGGGGGAAGGAATGAAGAAATATATTCAAAAATTTGTAAGAGAATGCCAAGTTGGCCCAAGAAATAAAGGAGAGATGGTAAAAACTATAGGTTTTCTTTAGACTTTACACATACCTAATCAAATATGGGAAGAGATATTAATGGATTTCATTACAATGTTACTGTTGACACGAAGTTTAAATTTTTCTACCCTTTAAAACTAAAGCTTCATATTTTCCTAAGTCATAGAGCCGCCCTTAGTCCAAAAAAGGGAGTCAGAGTCTTTCGTTCCTTTTTGGGTTTCGAGATTCAGTTTTTCTTGAGGTATGATCTTCAACCATCCCAATTTCTCGGTGCCAAAATCTCGAAACCGTTTAACATATTAAAAAATTAAATAAAAGAGGGGGAAGAAATAAATGTTACATTTTCCGTCGCTTTCCACAAAGTACTCTTGAATTCATAATTAATTAAACTCCTAAACACAATCATCTTTCCCTTAATCTTTCACAATTCAGGTTAAGCGTTTTCAAACTCTCAACCTTCGAACTCACGATCCTTGATTTTCCGAAAAGTAAAAAAATAATTAATCACTAATCTTGATTAATTAAATCTTTAACATGAATGATTAGCGCCTCACTAATACCATTGCAATTTCGTGATCCGTGGTCTTCTTATAATATATCTCCTGACAACAGGATCCCCGAAGTTCCGAAATGTGAAATCACGTTTTCTTTAAACAAAGTCTAAGATTGAGATTAAGTTGTTTTCAAAACATGATTAGTGATAACTAAGTTTCCTTTCGCATTTTGGGAATTGAGGAAGGCAACAATTTTTGAAACTATAGTTTTGAAATCAATATACGACAATATTAATAACGAATAAATGGAGATATTTTTTGACGCAAAAGCATATCTCCAGGCATATCTTTCCATTAAAGCATTAATTTTTCATTGTCTGTGTTAGTACGCTCGTTATAACACAAATTAAGGGTTAATAAAGGTCCTATGTTTCAAACTTCATTCTTATCCTTTACATCTGTAGCAATTCGCATTTATCCAATTTTATACATGTTTCCTCTGTAAACAGGTTTCTGGTCTAGTGAAAACATCATGGCACCTAAGAAGGCACCCAAGAAAAGCGAAGAAGTTGTAGAAATCTCGAGTCTAGACGGAGACATTGTATCTGATACAATACCGCATGACATCGATACCATCAAATCCTGGAGGCAAATTTTTGAAAATCTGGATTATGAAATTAAGAATTTCCCTCATGTTGCCGACAACAAACTCTGAGACATAGTAGAGTCTAAGCTCCACAAAGTAGCTACATGGTCGCGACTCATGACTTATAACGATATGATCAGTTGGGCCTTAGAGAGAATAAACATGCAGACGATAAGCATTCTAGACAGCCAAGGGGTCGTCATTAGTTCTTTTAGACTGGAGCATATACAAGTAATGTATAAACTGTCTCCCAATCCCAAGTATATTTATAATAAAGATTTCGTGAGTGAGTTTCAAAGGAAATAATGTTTTGAGTCAGACCAAACGTATCCTGGCATAATAAAAAACTAGTGGAGACATGCAGCAAAATTTAGGTCCGACACCCATGGTATTTACGCCATAGCCTCATTAAATGAGTATATGGTCTATGTGGTGATGATGTTATGTAGAATTTTCGGGAAGAAAAGTCCTACCCATTTCCCTGCAGAATGGGTACCTCTTTTGCACGAGGTAGCAGAAGGTTACAACTTCAATTGGAATAAGATTTTATCCGATAACATAGCGAAGGAGGTCATGGAATATCAGACTGCAAGATCCAAAGGCCGACCAGTAGCATTTTATATGTCTGCAAACATCATGGATGATATATTCTTCACAACTCCTTTCCCTTTGATGAATTTGAGTTGGAATACGACTTACCCGGAACCTATTCATGAATATCATTCTAAACTTTGGGAAGAAAACGCTAAGGACTCATTCTATGAAATATGTCATTTCATGTGATACCACTACATCAGATGTTGTACGAATGTGCACCTCCCCACATTTCAGAGTTGGTCATAGGAAGCCTTAGGGTAGTTGCTGACTGGTTTATAGAGGAGAATTTCTTCTACATTAGAGTTATCAGATGTTCAATCCCTCCACATTCACTCTCGAAATTCATCCCTGAAAGACTGGTGTGGAGGGAGGTATCTCATTAAATAGTAATAGGTGGAATTGGGATAGAACTAAAGACGGCTGAAAAGAAGTCTTGGCTGGATTTTCCCGTTCAGATTGGGAAATTTTCACTACTCAACTTGGTTCATTCCAAAGTTGAAGCGACAGTGCTAGAGGAGGTCAAGTTGGTAGACCTCGAACACAGGAAACACAACCCTTACCAGTTAGTGGGAAATCACATGGCCCACTGTAATATTAAGGCTTATGAACATGAGAAGTCCCCTTGTGATGACATGTTCAAAGGGACTAGGACCTATGAGGAGGTGTTAGAGAGGGTGTAGACACTGCCATCTGACTTACAATATAGTTTTCAGACCTTCCAGAATCATAGACGAAGTGGTATGTCCAAAGTACTGCAAGGAGAAGCATTCACCCTTCCTTAGGAACAAGAGGATACTCCTCCAGGATTCGGACAAGAAGCACAGGATAAATTCAATCCTGAGGAAATTCCACAGGAGACTGAAAGGTATTTGCAAAATGAAGAGGTCTTACAGATAGAAAATCCAGAGACGAAAATAGAGAGGAGGTTTGGGACACCTCCCGAGTCTAGTAAGTCCACTCCCCCTTCATCATCTGTTGTTGATGTTAATATACCTAAGGCCATAGGAGAAACAAGATCTACAGATCTAGGAAGTCCCATAGCTTCCTTAACCCCTTTACAGTCCACCTTTGGACTCCCACAGATGGTAGCCGTATATGTTGGTGATCTCACCCCTATCTCCAGAGATGAGATCCCTCCTTATGATTATTTTTTCAGCAAAAAGAGGAAGGTTGTTCTAAAACAAGAGATGTATATGAGAGAGGGGGTATAGTGAAGAATCATAGGGTCTTGATAGATGCCCAGAATTTGGAAGAGGAGGATTTCACTACAGAGGTAGCAGGATCCATGGGAGCCATGGCAACAACAAACATTTTTACTGTGGAAAACATGAGAACAAGGATAAAGAAGAGTAACCACACAATAGCTCAATTGCAAGACTAGTTAAAGAATGCTGAGAAAAATATTAGAGAAGAGGTGAATAAAATATTGGAGCAGGCCAGAGCTGTTGAAAGTAAAGAAATTCAATCACTGAAATCAAGCCTAGATTAAATGAACCAGAGGATACACGCAAGTCAGGTGCAGGTTACTCAGCAAAAGGAGCTTGTAAAGCAGCTACAGGCTAAGTTAAATTTGATAGACGGCTGGGTTGTAGACTCAAAGGATTTCCAGACCCTCTTGTTGGAAGCACATACAAAGATAGAAGCCGAGTAGTAGAAATTGATCTCCAAAATAGAGATCATCCAGAATTACTTCCAAGAGGTAAGAAAATCCCTTGATAATATTATTTTACAGGAAAAGGAGGCTAAATAAGCAACAAATACCTTCCAGAAAGCAGTTGCATGTTCAGGAAATAGAGATATGTCACAAAATCTAAAGCTTTCTATCACATAACAGATAAGAGGAGACATCATGCTCAAGGTATGGGAAACAAACATATCCGAAAACAAGAATATAGTCAAAGAAATCAAAGACGACTGTGAGGGAATCTTTGATTCTTTGGATAAGAAAGCATTAGGTATTGAAATAAATGATTTCTTTGAGCCACTGGGGTAGATAAACATTGTGAAACAACAATTGAACTACAAAGAGAGCTTGAAGGAGATTCAGGCGGAAATTTCACAATTGAAGGAAATCAATGTCAACCTAATAGAAAGATGGTTGGTACAACCCAATTTAAAGTTGCAAGTGATCAGGTTTGCCAATAAAGTTTTTGAAGACTAGTTTCCAAAGGTCCAAAGAAAGTTTTATCTGTTTGAAGCTAAGGATCTTCTGACACCTCCTAGAAATTTTGTTTATTTTCTGGAGAAATGTATTGAATGTATAGGATCAAAGGAGGGAGAGGCTTCAACTAAACAGTGAAGTATCGTTTGAAATCTTATACTATCGAAATGATAGACAAAAAAAAGTTAATCATTCAATGGTTAAGGTTGTAGTTTTGTAACTATTTTTCTCCTAAAAAGTAGGAGATTGCTAACCATCAAGTATTGATGACCTTGTATAAATACAAAGAGAGAAGACTGAAACAAGGTTTTTTTTTCTCTGCAAAGGCATTGTGACAAAGTAATTTTCAAGAGACTCTGAATTAATACAAATGCAGATTGAAGATTCCATGTTTTGTCAAGTCTGAGTTATGTGTTCCCCTGTCTTTTCATCTTTCTTTCATATATCTAGTTGATGAATGCTTGGCTACAATTCAGTACAACCTCTACTGTGGAAATTATTATTCTTGTTATTTAAATCATTTACAATTTTTCCTCTGTATTGGTTATCAATAGATACAAGACCTGTGAATGTTTAGATTTCAATATCATATGCTTCATTAATATTTTTCTTGTTTTCATAGTCTTCTGTTACAGCGCGAGATTCCTCTTCAATTGATGCCTCAACTTGTTAATAGATTTATGTTTTTCCTCATATCATGCATGTTTCCGTTCCTTTAAATTTAACTCAGATACAAGAAATGGACTTTAATTTAGTCATCCTATTAATTCGTGTTTTAAAATCATTCTCTTTACATTGTGAAATAGAGATAACAAAGCCTAAAAAGAAAACACAAAATTGTATCTCCTTTACCTTTATCCTTCATGACAGTACCAGTTTCAAGGCAACCTAACATTGAACCCAGTATTTCAGGTCAAACTAGCATCGCTCTAAATTTATTTAATCTTACAAACAAAAAATAATCGGGTTGAGTTAGAATGTTCATGGGTAGCAATTGAGAGGGATATCAGTATTCAGGAAAATTGGGAATTTTGATAGAGATAGTTGAGAAACCAACTATAGTCCTCACCTTTTTATCATTGATTTTTTCTATCCTCAACTTCCTCTATCTTTTCAGATGCCTTGACAGTATACTTTAGATCCTTAAAGTATAAACTTAGGAACAACATATTTTTGGTGCCACTACCAGAGAACGGAGAAACAAATCTTTTTCCCTGGGAAGAACGACATTGACACTTTCCTTCTTTGATAGTGAACAAAGTTTGAAAACCTTCTAAGGCTACCTTTATCTTTCACTTGGAGACTCCACAATGTTTAAACTGTCTCTTAACCAAAAGAACACCAGGAAGAATCCAGACGACAAGTAGATTTCGCCTTTTTCCGACCCAGAAAAAATTCTAAAATCAAGAAGATACTTTCGACAGACTGTCTCATCGACAAATACAAATTATCAACCTAAATTTAAATAGTATGACTCTAAAGATCAACATGGTGAATCAAGTATTCCACCTCCTTATGGGGAATACTCCGCTGATAAAGTTACAACCCTTGAATCATATTTGGTTCTGCCTGTTTTTAAGACTGACCCTTTCTCAATCATTTCCCACACCAATAGAAAACGAAGATATGCCTCACTTCCTATTGCGACCAAATCTCCCTTGCTTCTTGAGGTTCGATTTTCCACCTCTCAAAACTCAAACAATTATCTTATATATCTCGACTCAACTTCTGTTTATTCGCCTATATTTTCACCCTATGATTCTGAAGGAACCAGTCCACATTCCCCAAGCTCCTTTTTCTCAAGTTTCCTCCCCATCGATAACCAATTTCTTGAAACCCTTCCTTATAACCCCCGAACTTTAGCCGCTAAATCCATAATGGTCACGGTTGGAGGAGGTGGGGCAGGAGGTGCTGCCGCAGGTGGTCTAGGAGGAGGAGCAGGCGACCAAGTACAACCTCCTCGAATATTTGCAAAGGTTGCTGCAAGATATGCCCCTCTGGTTCTACCAGTCCCTCTCCATGATTTATCAGAAAATTACATGAAAAACATGCCCAAGTTCATGGGAGAGGGTGATTTAACGATAACTGAACACACAATTTTTTTCGATCAATTCGTTGACATTCTTGGATTGGAACATGAATATGTTTACTCCAGACTCTTGGTTCAAACCTTTGAAGGGAAAGTAAGAACCTAGTTTTGAGGCCTAGCAGTTGGATCTATACTGTCATACGATGAACTTGAAAACACTTTTATCAGACAGTGGGGTGAGTGGAAAGACCATCTTTATTATCTAACCGAATTTGGGGCTCTTCCAAAGAAAAACTCTGAATTAGTTCTCGAGTTTACCCTACAATTCAATAAATTGTACAATAAGATCCCAACCGAGGTCAAACCCTCCCAACCTGTAGCGAAAGTGACTTTCGCTGAAGCTTTTGACCCCAACTTCTCCTTATTATTAAGGGAAAGAATATCAGTAGATCTCACCAAGATGCAAGATGATGCCTTGGAAATCAAATCTAACATGATGGCATCAAGGAAGCTGAAAAGAAAATTTGAGACTGGAAACAAAGAAATCAAGAGATACATGGAGCAAGGAGGACCCTCTGGATCAGGAAGATCTTCAGAAGACAAAATGGATGATATGGCTAGAATCATCAAAGAACTGTTAAATAAAATATCGATAATGGAACTAGATCAAGCTAAGAATGAACATTACCCTAGAAGGGAGTTCAGGAAGAACCCTAATCCTCAAAACAACCAAAAACAAATTAAGAATGAAGATAAAAAAATCCAAACCCCTTTTAAAAGAAAAAACTTTGTAGGAGGACAAGACATGGAGGATTTTGAGGAGTTAGAAGAGGATATGAACAATCTTGGTGATGACTACTTACAAGCTTATATAACAAGAAAACATTACGAAAAGTCTTTGACTATAGAGTATAGGACTGAGAGTAACAAGAACATCAGTGTTTCAGAAGATTCGACCTATTAGGGAATAGCGGATTGTATAATGGATGAGCTCTACCAGAAGTACAACCTAAGACCTAGAAACAAGGTTTCCACAACCGCTCCAGTTAAAAAGATACTGTTGAGGGTTGAAACTGACGAAGCAGTTTCAGAAATCACTGAAAAACAAACTAAAGGGACTAAGATCACTAACATACAGTCTATTAAAACAAAGACAGTGGAAACACCACCCTTAAGCATGCAGAAACTAGACACCCATGTTACCGAAACAGAGGCCCCTCAACCAAGGAAGGCTAAAAATAAAGGGTTGGAGACTCAAACCATGGAAATCGAAAAAACCATTGGAAGATTTAATATAGAGAATAAAATCAATAAGATCAAAATCCTTATTCCCGTTGTCGAACTGGCCAAAAACCCAATATACGGAAAACAAATTGCTAAAATGATTAGTTTTTCAGAAAATGAAAGTCAGGCCGATGTTATTAACTTAGAAGATGATAAGCCTAACATAATTTTCGGCCCACACTTCGAAGGTGTCAGAGACACTGTTGCCCCTTTCTACATCACTTTGACTCTTTTCGACCATCTACTCCATAATTGCATGTTAGATTCTGGGGCCTCTCACAATGTGATGACTAAAGAAATCATGGATAGACTCAGCCTTGAAATCACCAGGCCTTATGGATATTTATATTCATTTGATTCGAGGAAAGTCAAGTGTATAGGCATGATAAAGGACTTAGTTGTAAACCTTGCATAGGTACCTGCAAAAAGCGTTTTAATGGATGTGGTTGTCGCAGATATACCCCCAAAATATGGCATGCTCATGTCCCGGTCCTGGGGTGCTATAATTGGAGGTTCCCTCCAACTTGATATGACATACGCAACAATTTCATTTTTCGGAGGACAATTCATGCAATTGTACATGGAAACCAGGTTAGAATTTACAGTTAGTAACCCTCTCAGCCCAAATAATTATCTTGTATATATTGCTGATCAGGATTTAGGTAATTGTATATTATCTATAGATGATGATGTTGATGCATGTATAGAAGAAAGTTGTACAAGAAATAAAAAAGAAAAATAACAAATAGAACATGATGTATATAGCACTGGTGTTTGGAAAATATTTTTTTACGATGCCTCATCTTATCTTGGAGCTGGGGCTGGAGTAATTTTTGTGGCACCTGATAACCAATTTGCTATCCCTTTCTCTTATAGGCTACAATGGAACATTGACCACACTAATAACATATGTGATTATGAAGCTCTAGTGTTAGGGTTAGAGGCTGCTAGGAGAATGAAAATTAAAAACTTGGAATTTTTTGGTGATGCAGAGTTGATCGTGAAATAGGTTAATCGCCAATACTAGGCTAAACATCTTAGGTTAAGGTCATATCAAAATTGTGTTTGGGACCTAATCGATTTTTTTTTTCCTCTGTTAATATTCACTTCATTTCGAGAGCAGAAAATCAACAGGCAGATGCTTTAGCCAAAGCTGCTTCGACTTTCGCACCTCCCACTGCTTTCAAACTAAAATATCATATACAAATGAGACATAGGCCTTCCATACCCAATAACATACAACATTGGCAAGTCTTTGAGGATGATGAACAAATCTGAATTTTTTTAGAAACAATAGACGAGTTTGTCGAAACGCATGTTGACCAAGAGAACCAAAATGATCCTATTTGGATCATGCAGGAAGGGGAAGACCCCCAAGAGTTCCAGGATAAAATCGCTAATCACCGTATGCTTGTTTTAAAAAATAATTAGATACCCAAGGGTCTGATTCCCTTAGAAAGGCCCTTTAATCATGATGACATCCCTTTGAAGACTACCTTACAACCTCAGCCGAAAGAGGTTGAAGATTGCAATATAGGTACCAAAGAGAGTCCTAGATTAGTGAAAGTATCCAGGTACCTGTCTCACGAAATCAAAAGTAAATATGTTGAGTTTCTTAAAAAATACAAATATGGTTTTGCCTGGTCTTATGACGAGTTGAGAACTTATG
>SNQJ01S0219622.1:0-11251 GCA_010110895.2 Picea sitchensis
CTCATTGATCCATCTTCATCATATCAATGACAACTCATTGATCCATCTTCATCGATTGGTTTCCACTTGACATCTATCATTCTCATCAAGGACAATACATATATATTGCATCAATCATCAATCAATCAATCCTTTGGCATTGATTAATCATTTGACATCAATCAATCAAACCATTGGCATCAATGACAACATGATCCAACAAGTACAACACTTCCATATATGCACATTTGTAAATTGCCTTGGAAATTACAATGGTTGAACCAACAAATAGATTTAATCTTAAAATGACCATAGTAATCATATGTTCCATTTTCCAACTATCTTTTTGTATTTTTAACACTTTAACAAACACACAAAAAAAAGATTCATGTTCTTGAATTACTGCAACATATGAAATAGACTGCAATAAGCAAAGGAAACAATGGGACAAAAATATTTACCCTTGGAAACCTATATAGGAAAACCAACATTCAAATGGAGGATTGTGCCTTTTGTCTTCTTATGCTATGGAGATCATTGTAATACATATTACAAAGTTTTCCAGGATTAATGTGAATCTATGAGACATTATGGTCTTCTACAATCATTAGCTACAATATGCCTATGTCTCTACTATATTAGCATCTTAGCATCTCCTCCACACACCTACTCAAACTATGGAACCACCTATGGCTAGTGAAAAGTTGAACCATTTTCTCTCATTTTGTTAGATTTTTGTTTGTTAAAATTAGGGTTTGGTTTAGAGTTTCAAAATTCTAGTGGAACCTCCATGGTGCTTCTAGAAGTCTCTAGTGGATTTCCCCACATCACAAACTCCCCTATTTGAACTACAGTGTGATAACATGTCCCCACTTGGACATGTGGGTAATATCTAGACCATTACCTTTCCAAAGTCATAACTTTGAACTCTATTTTAAGTGCATGATAATGCATTGAAAATATTTCAATGAGAACAACAATTTTGTTTTATATGAGGAAAGCCTACAATCCTCATTTGTCACTAGGCAAAAAAATGTTGTTTAGGGCCTTGAAAATGCACTAGAAGATGATGACCCAAATTTTGACAAATCCACACCATCTCTAAGATGTCCCAAATTATAATATCCCATCTTTAGAGTATCAATAAACACATATGGTACTTATGTAGATCCATTTTGGATCAATCCCTACCCAGTTTAGGAGGCTTTTAGACTCCATTCATCTACCATCCTATACCATTTGATGTCTTTAGTGTGGTCTTTCCTTTGTCTTATTGGCTTGCATCTCCTTGGATTTCTACCTATCATCAACCTGCCGATATTACTTCATGATACCTAGTGCTCTCTGTTGACCGCCTCTCCAACAAAGGTGGTCAACTCCATGTTCCATGAAGAGATGCATCATCAGATGCTTATTTTGTCAAAGAATTTGGTTCTACAGGGCATTGTTTGGCCCCAACACTTCTTTTTGTAACATGAATTTCCACACCCCTGCGTGGGTTAATAATGTAATAGGTCTGCATGGATCATGTCTAGGTCAGTTACCTTGTGATCGGTTCACCGGGAGAGTTCCTTTCACCGAGGGTTTTTTTATCCTCATGTTATTAACTGGGCTTTTCAGCCTTGTTAATTTCCCTTGAGTTTTTCTCTCACACTTGCAATAATTCCTCCAAAGTGGTGAACGACGTTCCAGTGGGTCTATCTTTTGGTAACTATTATAGGAAATCATTGTAAATGACCATGCAAGACATCTTAGAAAGTCTCGCGGAATTTCATCAAGTCTAGATTAGTTTTTTTTAATTAATTAATTTTTAATTAAATTTCCCTAAGTTTGGAGGTTTAATTATTTAATTAATTAATTATTTTTGAGCAAAAATTGTAAAAACTAGGTCCTTGGACTTTTGATAGGGGTATTTGTGCTCAAACGAAATGGAATAACACCCCCCACATCCATGGACCAAGTTTCAGCTCAGTTGGATAACTTTTTTCCATGGTTTTGTCCACCCGGAGTGTCAGTCAATCTAAAACAACAATTTTAATTGTTAAAGTCCAAACATGGCAAAAATGTAATTTTGTAATAATGAGTTAGAAGGATGTTTTAATGATGGATAAAGTTAGAGAGAACCCCCCTAACCTAAACCTACCCATCCAACCTTGATTTAACCTCTTAAAAACCCTTACCCCCTCACCACACTCAAAAGTTACGCCCCCCTAGGGGGATTGACGTTTTTCTTGATAAATTAATTTTGTGACTTGAGTGAGGGCCCCTCTCATGTTCTTTACATTCCTTTACCTCCCACGTCACCTCCTAAAGTGACCCCCCTCCTTCNGTTACGCCCCCCCTCCACTTGGAAATTTCCAAATCATTTTAAAAAAATTATTTGTGACTCTTCACTTACCTAGCACGTATCCCATAGCCTCCCACTTGTGTTTTTTGTGATCCCAACACCTCCCACACCTTTCTACACCCTAGATCTATGGATCTAACCCTAGATGGTGCATCCTAGCCTAGGGATCTCCTCTTTTGCTTGGTGTGAGACACTTGGAATTGATCATGTTAGTAACAATTCTTGTCCTAGGCACAAGAGTATTCAGGTCTGCAAGTTGCACGAGAAGCGCCCAAGCGCAGCACGAAAAAATATCGTTTCAGGCTTCCAAGCAAGTAGGCGGGCGAAATTATATTGTCGACGGCCCAGATTTATCCATTGGAGCAGATTGATGGTCGGCGGGAAATCATGGTTAGTAGAGTTGCATCGAGGCTAGCACGATGGATAACGCCTATATTGCATGCAGGAAAAGACAACAGTCGTCCATCCAAAGGACGCGTGGTGCGAGATCTAATCGCGATGGCATTTCGGCATTCGGGAGTTCGAAGGGTGAAGGCTCCATATCATTCTACATCTCGAAACCCCGAACCCCGAAAGCACCGAAAGTCAGGCCCGAAGCATCATGGAGCAGTCTCAGTCGTCCATCCAAAAGGAACACGTGGTGTGCGATTAGGCCCCTAGGCTTTTCGCCCATCGTGACTCCGACGCACAAGGAGCAGCTCCTTCATATCCCCGAGACGCGAAGTGCCAGGAGTGTCCAGGACCCGAGCCCACAATATCGTCGAGTGAGTTCAGGACTGTCAGATCCGAGAGGGACGTGTGGCGCTAAATTAAGCCATCTCGGCGTTTGTCCCATCACGACCGTGATGAGCAAGGATCAACCCCTTCCTATTCACGAACGCTGAAAGTGTCTTTTAAAATAAACGCAAGGTCACAGCCCATGGTCACTTGGAAAATAAAAAGAGTTGTAAAAAAGGGGCCAAAGGCATCGAGTTCAGTCACAGAGGGGGTCATCACGATCTCTAGGTGCCGACAGATCTGATCTCGATCCTGTTTCTCGCTTGGAGTAAATGAAGGAGAGAGGGGGTGGTTGAAACCTCTCCTCACTCATTAAGTGTAAGGTAGGGAGGATCTGGCAAGCTGTCTGTCTGAGAGGGTCCTCTGTACCATTTTTTCCAAAGGAGCCATGCCGAAGTCCTCGATTAGCCAGAGAAGTCTGCACACGCCAACTCGGTGCTTAATGGCTCAGCTACTCCCCTTACAGGAGCCATGCGCAGTTAAGGTGGTGCCTGGAGAAGAATATTAGTATGAGTTTGACTGAAGGGACACCATGCCTTAAATGACTAAGCACGCCTCTGTTAGGAAAATTTTTCTTGAGTATATAGACTCAGTCTTGATATTTTGTAATCATCATGGTTGAGCAAGGCTCCCGGCTGTAAAACTTTAATGAAGCACTGTTATTCTGGTTATGCGTGGACTCTTGAGACTTCTTGCCTTATGAATGTCAGTTTCCTTTCACGTATTTGTTTATACTATGTTAGAACAACTCGGAATTGGAGGATCCAGTCGAGTCGTAACTGTTATAGGATGATGTAGGTTGGATCACTGTAACGGTTGCATTGTTTCTAATCGGTTCCTATGATTTTATTAGCGCTGAATGACTTGGAATTGGAGGATCCAGTCAAGTCCCCCTTTCAGTTTCGCGAAGCCCTGAACCAAGAGGATCTTGCATTCAAATTTTTTCTTCTACAAACTGCTGAAAGGCCTGTTGCCTGAGGTAGTTTGCTCACTCTTCTTACCAAGTCTTCCACCTGCTCATCTTTTAACCAACTCACTGACTAAAGTTAGATCAATACCTCCTTTGTTCCTTACATACCAGACCCAGTCCCTGAGTTAGAGTGATATCTCCCTGAGTCTTTACCCATTTGATCACCCATTAAAAATTATCGTGACATAAAATTGATGGGCGTTGGGCTCTGCTCCTGCAAGAAATCCAGGAGTGACTTCTAACGCTAACATTTCTGGCGCCGTTGCCGAGGACGAAGTTGAAAGCTTTCCCCGGGATTGAACGACATTGAGCCTTTGATTCTGAAGGTGCATCAGGCATTAGAGCCCTTGAAGATTGCTACTGTGCACCTGGCGACTCCATTGTGATGACTCCACTGTGGCGAACCCGCCGTGTTAATTGTGGCTTTCAGAGGCAGGCACATGCAGTCCCATCCACAGTTGCCTCTAGCTGCACCTGAAACTGATCCGGAGGTGGTTCTCAGAAAAGGAAAGGCCTCTGAAGGAGAAGATTCCATCATCGAACCAGTTAATCTGCCATATCCTTCTGTAGGAACTCCTTTTTCTCCTCCTCAGTTTCTTGATAGACCTATTTCTGAAGTTTCCCATTTCCTAAATTTTGGGAGTGTTCCTGCTGATTTTTCCTCACCTGGTCTCGGATCAGAAGGACAAATTCTTGTCACTCCCCTCTCCCCTGAAACTGTACCTTGGTGTAGACCTGGGACCACAGAAGATTTCCCCACTCCTCCTCTTGTTACTGTTGCTGCTTCTGCACAAAGAAGAGCATCCGCTAACTTAAGCCTGTTAGCCTCCTCCCTAAATCCCCTATTGTTTCCCATTCCACTCAGAGGCTCATTCCCAATATCCCTCATTCACACTCCTTCTCCTCCAAGTTCTCCTCCACCTAATATTTCTATGGTTGGTGCTAATCCCCCTCTAAATAGGATGGATGCTATAGTTGTTGCCCGTTATGCCCCCTTAATCCTACCCCATCCTATGAATCCTCTCCCTGCTGGAGATTACTTGAAGTATATGCCCAAGTTCACTGGGGAAGGAGATATAACTGCGGAAGAGCACTTGGCTGCTTTCTACAGTTATGCAGACAACCTGAACATTGAAAACGAAGATGTCTGGATGAGAGTTTTCGTCTAGAGTCTGGATGGCGAAGTGAGGAAGTGGTTTAGAGGATTGACCCCCAGATCTATCGCTGGAATTGAAGCTCTAGATAGTGCTTTCCTGAGGTAGTGGGGAGATAGGAAGGATTTCATGTATTACATGACCGAGTTCGGGTCTTTGAAGAAGATGGAAGGAGAGTCTGTCTCTGACTTCTCCAAAAGATTCAATAAGATGTATAATAAAATTCCTGTTGAAATAAAACCCTCAGAAGCCTCAGCCAAGATTTCTTATGCTAGTGCGCTTGGCCCCGATTTCTGTCTTTTGTTGAGAGAAAGAAGAGCCACCTCCTTAGCTCAAATGAAATATGTGGTCATAGAGGTGGAATCTAATGTATTAGCAGCTGATAGACTGAGGAACAAGGCTGACGCAGACAGGAGAAATGGAAGATCTGAAACCTCGACTTCTGGCCCATCGGTGCCCCACCCTCAAGTGAATGAAATGACCAAGATGGTGAAGTCTCTGTCTACATATATGGAGAGAATGAAGGTGGAGGGGAGGCAAGCGTACAAGGGCCCTCAAAGCACCGAAAACAAAGGAGGTTTCAGGAGGCCAAACAATATTTCTCCCCTGACTATGCAAAGAGAGAGGGGAAGAGACAGAGAAGGCCAGAAAATTCAGCGCCCTTTTCAAAACAATTTTGTGGCCGAGGAGGAAGAGGGGGGAACAGATGAGCTTGATCCTGAAATCCATTGCTTTGGAGACACTCCTCCTTTTCCCCATCTCACTCAATCATCATACGAGGAGTCTCTCATGGACAATCAGCTAAATGAATTGAGCAAGGGAGACAAGGCTAGTGGCAACCAAGGCAGATATGACCTGAGGTCCAAGAAAAAGACAGTAGCACCTGATGTTCCTGAGCAGCCCACTAGATCCGAAAAACCTGCTAATGAAGTAGCAGACAATCACAGAGGTAAAAAGACCCAACCCCTCTCTCCCATAGTCCAGAGTCATGTTCCCGAAATAAGAGAGATCCTGAAACTTACATCCTCTTTTAATTTCGAGCACGAAATTCAAAAGATTAGAATCCCTGTGCCCCTGACCGAATTAATTAAACATGAAGGATTCAAGAAACGCTTCTCTGAGCTTTTACAGTCTGAGGTCTCATGCTTTCCCATAGACTTCATCAATTTGCAAGATGAAAAGCCTGCAGTTATTCTAGGTCCTATGGTAGAAGACAGGAAGGACTCATCCCCTCCCTTCTACACTTCCTTGAACATACATGACAAGGTACTGCACAACTGCTTGATGGATTCAGGGGCTTCTCACAACCTCATGCCCAAAATTGTCATGGAAGATTTAGGGCTAGAAGTCACCCGAGACTATCATGACCTCTACTCCTTTGACTCCAGGAAAGTTCAATGTCTAGGGGTTATCAAAGACCTGGTCGTGACCTTGTTTCATTTGCCCATGAAAAGTGTGGTCATGGATGTTGTAGTGGATGATGTCCCCCCCAAGTTCGGTATGTTGTTTTCAAGATCTTGGATAAAAAGACTGGGGGGAACTTTACAGATGGACCTCACATATGCTACTATCCCAGTGTTTGGAGGAGAACATAGGAGGCTATACAGGGAAGCCCAACTGGCTTATATAATCAGTGATGAAGCCAACCCTACCAACCATCCCATTTTTTCCTTGGACATTGATTTAGGTTCTAGTGTACTACAACTCAATTATGCTCCTGATACTCCTCTGAAACTCAGAAATCCGCCCACCACTTCCCATAAATTTCCTCCCTCCATCACCCCCATCTAGAAAATGTTTTTTGATGGAGCCTGTTCCAGGGAAGGCGCTGGTGCTGGGGTGTTTTTTGTGTCACCTACTCAGGAAAACATATCTCTGTCATACAAACTAGAATTTGAAGCTACCAACAACGTGGCAGAATATGAAGCTCTTGTCCTGGGATTAAGAGCATCAAAGGAAATGGGAATTTAGGAGGTAGCAGTGTTTGGAGATACAGAGTTGGTGGTCCAGCAGATCAGAAACGCTTATCAGGCTAAGCATCCTCGGCTCAGATGCTACAAAAATGAGGTATGGGACTTAATTGACAGTTTCTTCTCAGCATTCAACATTTCTTTCATCCCAAGAGAGAAGAACACAGTAGCAGATTCCTTAGCTACATCAGCAAGCAATTTCAAAGTGCCCTTGCCGCCCAAATTCAGATATGATGTAGAAGTAAAATACATGCCCTCCATACCTGACAACGCCAAACATTGGAAGGTATTTGAGGATGATCTTGAGATTAAGAGATTCTTGGAGACTATCGAAGAATTTTCGGAGATGCATATCGACCAAGACTCTATCTCTGAAGAAGAGATTGATGGGGGTAAGTTTCTGAGTAAAATTGCAGAGCGAAACATTGTGCAACTCCCCAGCAACCATATTCCAAGGGGACTGGTTCCTTTGGAAAGGCTTTTTGATAGAAATGATGTGTCATTAAAAGGGGAAATCTCGGAGGATGATGCTGATACTATTCAGTGCAACATTGGCACTAAGAGCGAACCCAGGTTTGTCAAATTGTCAAGAAGTCTGACAAAGAAGCAGAGGTCTGAATACGCTCGACTTTTGAGGGAATTTGCTGACATTTTTTCTTGGACCTATGAAGATCTCAAAACATATAACACTTATGTCATTGAACATAAAATCTCGTTGAAAAGGGAGGCAAAGCCATTTAGGCAGAAGCTAAGACAGATCAATCCTATGATGTTGCCTATCATGGAGAGGGAAGTGAAGAAGCTGCTACAAGCCCAGATCATTGTGCCATTGAGATACTCAAAGTGGGTGGCCAACTTGGTCCCAGTGAGGAAGAAGAATGGAGAAATCAAACTCTGTGTAGACTTCAGAAACCTGAACAGGATCTCGCGAAAGGATAACTACCCCTTACCAAAGATGGAACATATAATGCAGAGGGTAACAGGAGCATCCAGGATATCCATGATCGATGGCTTCTCTGGCTACAACCAAATCTCTGTTCTGCCTGAGGACAGGGAAAAGACGACATTTACCACTCCATGGGGTACATTCATGTATGCCAAAATGCCTTTTGGATTGATGAATGCAGGGGCAACGTTTCAACGTGCCATGGATATAGATTTCATTGGGGAAAAGGATAAATTTTTGGTCATCTATCTGGATGACATAACAATATTTTCAAAATCTGATAAAGAACACTGTTGTCATCTCAGAAAGTTTTTCCTGAAATGCAGGAGTTTTGGCATTTCATTAAACCCCAAGAAATCTTTGTTCGCCATGCAGGAGGGAAAGTTACTAGGCCACATAGTATCAGCGGAAGGAGTCAGGATCGATCCTAGCAGAGTCAAGGCAATACGAGCCTTATCAATCCCGATATCTAGGAAGGAAGTCCAATCTTTCTTTGGCAAGATTAATTTTCTGAGGAGGTTTGTTCCTAACTTTGCCGAGGAGGTAAAATTTATAACAGCCATGTTAAGGAAGGGAAATGAAGTAAGGTGGACTTCTGAATCACGAAAGTCCTTTGAGAAAATCAAGAAGGCCTTGACTGAAACCCCTGTGCTTATCAATCCCGATTACTCAAAGGATTTCCTTATTTTCTCCTTTGCCTCACCTGACACGGTGGCTGCTGTTTTATTACAGACAAACGAGGTTGGGCTAGAGCAACCTATTGCCTATTTCAGCCGAGAATTGAGGAATGCCGAAGTCAGGTATGACGCTATGGAAAAGCAGGCCTATGCCCTGGTAAAGGCTCTCAAGGCCTTTAGAACCTATGTCCTGCAGTCAAAAATCATTTTCTATGTCCCCTCAGCTGCTATTAAAGACATTCTTATTCAGCCCGACATAGACGGGATGAGGAGCAAGTGGATAGCCAAGACTCTGGAATTTGACCTGGAAATAAAACCTACCAAATTGATCAAGGGTCAAGGTTTAGCCAAGTTGTTGGCTGAAGAAAATTACCAAGCTTTGGGGCTAAATTTCCTCAACGAATGCTCAGGAACTTAGCGGGATCGGTTGTATGAAATAGACCCTCAAAGGGATCCCCCATTGGCGCGATGTCCCTGGTATAAGGATTTCATATGTTTTTTGCAAGAGTTGCGGCCTCCAGACGGCCTGCAAAGAAACAAGGCAAAAGATCTGAAGCTCAAAGAAGTCAGATACTGCCTTGTAGATCAAGTTTTGTATTGGAAAGATCCCCTGGGGTTGTTTTTGAAATGTGTAGATCCACAAGAGGCTGACAGGATCATGGTTGAATTTCACGATGGCCTATGTGGAGGGCATCATTTCTGGAAAACCACGGCCTATAAAATCCTCAGGGTTGGATACTACTGGCCCACCGTGTTCACTGACGTCTGCAGAAGGGTCAAAGCCTGCATCAAATGTCAAAGATTTGCAGGAAAACAATAGCTCAAGTCCTTGTCATTAAATCCTGTGGTTGTTTCAGGACCTTTCCAGCAATGGGGCCTAGATTTCATTGTAGAAATTCACCCCGCTTCCAGTGGGCAGCACAGATGGATCCTGACTGCTACAAACTTCTTTACAAAGTGGATTGAAGCTATCCCCACCAGGAATGATTCCCACAAGGTAATCATTGGATTCCTGGAAGATCTCATCACAAGGTTCGGCTTCCCAAGTAAAATTGTCATTGATAATGCAGCCTCCTTCAAGGTTGAGCCGTTAGCCCAGTTTTGTGAGCGTTTTGGGATCAAGCTAATTCATTCTACCCCATACTATCCCCAGGGAAATGGTTTAGCAGATTCCTCCAACAAAATCCTGATAAGGATCATCAAAATACTATTGGAGGACAACAAGAAGGCCTGGCATTCAAGGTTGAAATTTGCTTTATGGGCCGATCGAGTGACCCCAAAGAGATCTATAGGCATCTCCCCTTTCCAATTAGTCTATGGAGCGGAGGCTGTTTTTCCTTCTCAGCTAGCCATCCCTGTGGAAAACTTCCTTCAGGATCATCAAGAGGAGCCTGATGACATGATCAAGAGGATTCATCAGCTAGTGGAAGTTCAACAAGCTAGAGAACAGGCGATGAGCAGGATTCAGGACCGTCAGCAGAAGATCAAGCAGGTTTTTGATAAGAAGGCCAAGAAGGAAGAGTTTTGGATAGGAGACCTGGTACTAAAATGGGATGATCCTAAGTAAGATAAAGGCAAGCACGGAAAATTCAAAGCCCTGTGGATCGGGCCTTTCAAAGTCTCCGAAGTATTCTTGAATAGTACCTACAGGTTACGGGATTTGAAAGACCGAGAAGCTTTCAATGGCCCTGTGAATGGGCATTTCCTAAAAATATTTTTCTCTTGAGCCGCACATGGCTCTTTCACGGTTGTAAATATTGTTTTTCTTTCCATCTTTAAGTTTTAAATTAATGACCCCATAGCCCAACAACAAGGCACTGGAATTGCAAAGTGAGTCCTTAGAGCATCACAGGGACGACTCTATCCCCCATGGAGCCTAATGTTAGTAACAATTCTTGTCCTAGGAACAAGAGTATTCAGGTCTATAAGTTGCGCGAGAAGTGCCCAAGCGCAGCACGGAAAAATCCCATTTCAGGCTTCCAAGCAAGTAGGTGGGCGAAATTATATTGTCGACGGTCCAGATTTATCCACAGGAGCAGATCGACGGTCGGCGGGAAATCGCGGTTAGCAGAGTTGCGCCGAGGCTAGCACGATGGATAGCGCCTATATTGCATGCAGGAAAAGAAAACAATCGTCCATCCAAAGGATGCGTGGCGCGAGATCTAATCGCGACGACATTTCGACATTCGGGAGTTTGAAGGGTGAAGGTTCCATATCGTTCTACATCTCGAAACCCCGAACCCCGAAACCGCCGAAAGTCGGGCCCGCAGCATCATGGAGCAGTCTCAGTCGTCCATCCAAAAGGAATGCGTGGTGCGCGATTAGGCCCCTCGGCTTTTCTCCCATTGCGACTCCGATGCACAAGGAGCAGCTCCTTCATATCCCCGAGACACGAAGTGTCAGGAGCGTCCAGGACCCAGGCCCACAATAT
>SNQJ01S0219623.1:0-12631 GCA_010110895.2 Picea sitchensis
TGGCCGCATTGGCTGGGGTCGTGGATGTTTCCTCGTAGGGGTTTTACCACGTGAAAACATCGGTGTGTTGATCTTTGATCTGGTTATGTGAGTGGTTACTGAAGGTGTTCGTCCTCTGTTGGAATACCTGTGTTGTCGAACATGTACGAGCTCCAAAGTGAAACATTCCCTCCAAAGGGTGCAACGTTTCATCCTCCAAGTGCAAAATCATCTCCAAAAGGTGCAACGTCCCCGCAAAAAGGTGACACGTCTTTCTCAAAAGGTGTTAGGTTGTCTCTACAAGGTGTGACGCCCTCAAAGAAATCTCAACGTCCTCATAAGAAGTGGGATGTCCTCCATCAAGTGTGCAAGGACATTAATAAAATTATCTTATCTTATTATCTTATCTCCTCAACGTCCTCCAAAGGACCAAGGCCCAATCCAAGTCATATCCATACAAAGTACATCATCCAAAAAGGTGCTCAAGTGACAATGTAGTCATCAATTCGAAGGCATGTATGCTAGTCCAATACAACATAAGAAGTGAGTCATGTCAAATGTAAATTCCGAGTCCCAAATCCATGTCCGACACGTGCCTTGCACGTGTCACAATTTTAGGACATGTGTCATGCATAGGAAAGGTCTCAAGCTCACGTTTTTTCATGCAAGTTGGAGTTGTGAGGTGTTTTGGTGTGCAACTGATGGTTATTTTCCCCTACTGGTGCTATTTAAAGAGGTCCCCACCCCCTCTTTTTCACCCACCCGAGTAATTAATGGTAATATTAAAGTAAAAGTGACATTCTCCTTTATCTTTCATTTTCATCATTTTACTTAAATTTTTAACATTACCATTAATTGTTTCAGGATGTTTGAGAGTGGCTCAAACCTCATTGGAGTTTATATAGAGAAAGTAGAATTTTAAGTCCTATTATCCATCAAAGTTGCACTAGGATGGACTTCCAGCGAGCCGCCAAAGATTGAACATTTATTGTTCAAAGTTCAGAGTTCAGAAGTTCAGCCGATCAATAAAACCAACTTTTTCATATGTTCCATAAAAAATTGTAATAAGAGATCTTGCATGATGAACTTGTAAAAGGTCTCAGCCACCTTCGACTTAGGCATGAATTGTTATTCTGGAGTGTTTTTTTCACTTATTAATTATATTTTTCCATTTAAAGGCGATTTATAATTTATGAGTTTTTTCACTCAATTCTCCAAAGCTAGAGTATATACTCATTGTTAGGCCTTAGCATGGATCTAAGCCTAGTGTCTAATGTATATTACCATGCTAAACATACTCCTAAAGTCTTATGGAAATGTGCTAAGTCCCCCTTAGGATTTTTTAATTTTTTCAGTTAATTAAAAAATTTCCGCAAAACGGGAATTTTTAATTAAAAAATAAAGTTGTAATAAAACATGGTACTAGGACTGTTCCTATGCCTTGGRGGTGCTCATTTTTGCCCTAAAGCACCCACATTACCTAAGTACCCACTTGGTTGAGTAAAATTAGTGATTTTAATCACTTAAAAATCAATTTTACTCAAAAAACTCAAAAAAGTCAAAGAAAATCAGCAAATGCTAAATTTGGAGAAACATGTTTGGACATGTTTTGGGTGAATTAAAGTCTCAAAAGGCAAGRYGGCAGCCATTGGTTAACTCCTATTGGTCAAAGGGTGGAGATAGGACATGTGTTATGGTATTTTGGCATGTGCTCCATAAAAGGGTGTGCACCTCTTGAGAGGTGGCGCATTCCCAAAAGGGGCAGCCAACCTCTTGAGAGGCGGCACCCCCCATATGAAGATATATGGCGGGAACTTTGAGATCTAGCTTCTCCCTGTTGGATCTCCCACATTTTCTTGAGCTTGTATGTAAAATCAGAGGGACCTCCCTGTTGGATATTCGGCATTGTTCAACCTCCACTTTAGGGACCTTTTCTAAAGGGCCAAATTTAGTTTAGACAAACACTTATTTTTCATGCAAATAAAATTTATCTCATTAACCTACAATCAATAAACCTTAATAAAATACACGATCTACATTGCCCACAAATATTTTTAAGGCACTGGTCTCATTTACATATTTGCAAAACCGTATGCTTCACACTTTTATTTCAGTCATTTACTTTGAAGTAAATTTGACTTTACATGCATCTAACAATTGTGTCTCAAGTATCATTTTTATGCAAGTATATGTTTTATGTATCTTGTGGTGAATAATTGATCTGTGTATGCTTTTGCTTTATGTTGGTTAATGAAAGATTAAAAATCCTAGATTCAATTCTTGTACTTAGATTAGTTTCAAGCCTTAGTATATTTGTTAGGGACTACCCCCCTTGGCTTCGCTAAGAGTTGGCCTAGACAGAGGAGTTGAAGATTAGGTGGCAGTACCTTAACTCTCACTTTCCCCCAAGCACACACTGAGTGGATTGAAGATTTCTTCCACGTCTCCCAGGTTTGTATAAGGCGGCAACATTTTGGCGTCGTTGTTGGGAATAAATCTTTCTATTCCTGGAATATGACCTTGTTTTTCTTTTTGTTTGTTTACTTAGTTTTTTGTGTTTGTAGTTTATCAGAATTAGACTCGATCATCTGGCAACTCCACTAATTTCTAATTTGACTAAGTATTCTACAAGAAGGAATTCAGAAGGCTTAGCTAACTTCGTTCCTGAACCTGAACAGGTTTATAGAAGGAGGTTAGCCAAAGCATCTTCTCGTAGAATCCTTAGTTAGTTAGGTTTTGAGTCCATTTCTAATATTCACTTGCTATTTGTTAGTAATAATTTTTCAAAAATGGCTATTTATGACCCTTGTGACTTTACTGCAATAAATAACTATCCACATGCTATTCCAGAAAAAACAATAGAGAAATTACCTAGTTTCCAGGGAAATAATGATATTTCTGCCAAAATGCATGTTAAGTCATTCATGAGATGTATTAATATGTGGTGTGTTGCACATGACCACGAGGATGTTAAAATGAAGCTCTTTGTTCTTTCCTTAGAAGAGGATGCTTCGGACTGGTATGAAGACATGCCAAACAACTCTTTCAAGACCTTGAAGGATCTCCTTGATGCCTTTACTAAGAAGTGGGGGGAGAAAAGAGATCGCCGTCACCTTTTGGCAGTCCTCAACACAATAAGGAAGAACGAAAATGAAACTATGGATGAGTTCAACGAGAAATTCAATGAACTAGTTTCAAGCATGCATTCAGATATCAAGCCTCCAGATAGTGCTATCTTGATATACTACATTGAGGCATTTGGTGGGGAGATGAGATATCAACTAAGAGATAAAGAACCCACCAACCTCAAAGTAGCTCAAGAAACTGCTAACAAGATCAATAAAAACATGCAAGCGTCAGGAAAGTCCAAGCTTCCAGGATTCACAAGAGGTAGTTCTTCAAGACAGCCAGATTCTAAAGAAAAAGTAGCAGTTCCTGATAATAAAGATTCGTCTTATGACCCTTTAAAGGCCATAACAGAGATGGTTAAAAGAATGGAGGCAACTCATGCTACTCAACTTAGTGCTTTGCAAAATAGGTTGATAGCTATGGAGAGGTCCCAAAATCAAAATAACAGATTCCAACCGAGGCCTAATAACAAAAGATGGCAAAAGAAAAGTCCTTAACAAGAGCAAAGGCCACCTAATCAGTTGGAGTCTAACAATGTGGTAAATGAGGAAATACCACCTTTTTGTAGAGCATGTGAAGATTTTCACAAAGAGTCCACTTGTCCAATATTTTGTCAAATAAATGAACAAGGCCTCCCTCCAACAAACAACTTTGTGGGGCAATCAAGAAGCTCTAACCACATAAATAACTTTGGTGAAACTCACCCTTTGTCAATGGATTATTGGCTTCAAATGCAAGAAAGGAGTGAGCAAGCAAATGAAGTGGTTGAAGAGTATGATAATGTTACAAAGCTGTATGGACACAAGCCCACAAATGAGCAGATCTTAGAGATGGCCAGACATAAAGGAATAGTCCACCAGAGAAAAGGGAGAGATGGTGCAAACAAATCTCAAGCGAACTTTCCTAAGGTAACTAATCCTCCTCTAATTGTTGATCTAACTGTTGATTTAGGTAATTGGATTTCAAATGCAAAGGTGTTGGTTCCAGTGACAGATCTTTTGAAAATTCCTTCACAAAAGGAAAAATACTTAAAGCAATAAATGTTCCAAATGATAAAATGGTTGTTAAAAATCAAGAAAAAGAAAAGGAACATCATGAAGATCCTCCAGTGGTTTTGACTAGCAGAGATAGAACCAAGGAAGAGAATCCCCCTTTCTTTGTGTCTCTAGAAATAAATGATCAGTGGTTGCATAACTGTATGTATGTTTCTGGAGCTTCATCCAACATCATCACTAAAGGAATTATGCAAAGACTGGGCCTTAAAGTTACAAGGTCTTATCACAATGTATGTGCCATGGATTCCAGGGAAATTGAAACCCATGGGATTATCATAGATTTTCCAGTCAAGCTAGCTTTCCACCCAGATTTTGCTTTTAAGATGAATGTGCTTGTAATTGATGTGCCAGATGCTTGGGGTATGCTTCTCTCAAGAAAGTGGGGAGCTCACATGGGTGGTTTCCTAAACATGGATTTCACTTTTGCAACTATCCCATGCCCTCCTCCATCAATCGAAAATTTCAGACTCTTTAGAGAAACAGAAAGAAAGCATCACATAGAAGATCCTAAAGAGCCATTCAATGAGTTCCTATGCCAAATGTTTGACATGGGTAATTTCTCGATTTGTTCAAACTTCCTAGCACCAGTTGAAGAAAAATTTAAAGATGAAAAGAAAAGTAATAAGGCTTGGAAGATGAACTTTGATGGTGCACATTCAAGATCAAGAAAAGGGGCAAGAATTGTTCTAGTTTCACCTACAGGAAAGTCTTACAATTTTGCATTTAGAATAGAGTTTAATGCAACAAATAATGTGGTTGAGTATGAAGCACTTCTACTTGGCCTAGAAATTGCAAAAGACATGGGGATCAAAATATTAAGCATCAAGGGTTTGTTGTCATCCTAATACACACTTGCAAACGTGAGCAAAGTCCAGCTCACTTAGTGTGTCCACACTGTCACCTTGACTGGAACCTCTTCCTTCTAGGCTTACTCCTAGGGAAGCCAAGGGGGTTAGACCCTAGTTACTAGATGTGATTTAACGTTTATGTTTTAGGAGTTTGTTTTAATTTATTAGAAGTTTGGGGGGAGTACTAACCTATGATGCAAAGGCAGCAAATGCAAGATGCACAATAACTTATGTTAAGCAAACCCTTCTCTAAGTCAACTAAGACTAGTGCCTAAGGTTGGGCAATGGGGTCAACTATGTTCAAGGAGGTTGATTACAAAAGATTACAAGGATCACAAAATTACAACTACTCCACAAAAGATACAAGTACTTACAACAATAAATGAAAGTTATTACAACAATTATGAACAAGTTATGTGAGATACACAAGATACAAATGGACAAGATTAACAAGTGCTTAAATGTGAGAATTCAAAAGATATCAAAACACGAAGATCATTCACATAAAGCCAAGCATGCCCCAATAGTAATTGGACTACTTTTCAATGGCAACCATAAAAGCACTCAAGATCCAACAAGATGATGCCTCCAAGTGGGATGAGCTATCTCTTGTTGAATCACACCCCAAAGAGCATAAAATGAAAGATATGAAATACTTCAAAGATAAATGCTCAACACAACTTTGAAAGATTTAACACTTAGATATTTAAACCACGAACTTGCATGAAAGATTGAAAGAAATGTGTGCTTGCAATCTAGTGTTCTAAACAACCATGAGATGTATTCAATAAGAAGATTGTCTAAAAGACTAAGTGGTTAAGAGTTGCTTAAAGATTTTACAGATCTTAATTATCCTCCTAGCTAAGTGTCAAACCTTAATCCTCCTCCCCCTATTGCCAAATGGTTGCTAGATGCTCAAGATAGTAAGGCAATGAGACCCACCCTAGCTGTCACAGTCAGCCCAAAGAATGGAGTTTTTACGGAAAGGACACTCATTTGTGCCTTGAGACCATCCCCAACCTTCACCTTCCGTTGCCCTCCTCCATTCCCATTTTAGATGGTGAAGATGGTGGATTATATGTGTCCTAGTTGGTCTAATATATTGTTATGACTTAGGACTAAGTCTTAAGATGTGTTGTGAGTGTTTTAGATAAGTTTCAGGTGCCCAAAAACAGTGAATTATGCCCCAAACCGAAACTTAAATGACTGTGAAAAGTGTGTTGCAGATTATAAAATTGAAGCTTATGAACACATATTAAGCATGTAAAGAAAAGCTGAAAGCAAAGACCATTCACATCATCATCCACTTAACCATGTATGTATGTAAACTTGAAAGAAAAAGTAAAGTGAAAGACAAGAACAGCTTGCCAACTATAACAAAAAATTCTTTTATGTGATTAACATTTAGCCATGTAATTTAATCCATTTAAAAGCATGCTAAGAAAATGAATATGACTTGCTAAAAAGAAAACTAAGATCTACACCATGTACATGCTCTACATCTGATTTAAAGTAATGGATGGCAAATGCCTTAAGAGATAAGTGAATTGCATATTTAAAGGATTACTTCCAAAGCATATAAACCATGAGAGATTGCACTTTGATAAAAACTAGAGCATGAAAAGGAAACTATGCCTTGAGGGCTTAAGCTAAGATTAATGATGTGTGATGACTACTCTAGAGAATTTTAATCCATGAGCATAATAACCATCAACACATGATTACCTAGCCATACGATTTTGGGGATTTCTCTCCCAAGCTGTAGGCAATTAGTTAAGCAAAACTTTGAAAAAGAACAAGCAAACCACTCACAATGGCACATGGTGGAGGCAAGTCTACCAATGTTGTGCCAAAGAGGGTTGGAATGTAAAGACAAGTATTATTAGAGCAAACTAGCCACACAACCTTGTCCTAATGACAAGTAGGGCAAGAAATAACAAATGCTGAAATAAATCTATGTCCTAGCCAAATGATATTGGGGGGTTGGTTGAGCCAATCACTCTCCCAAGGTGTAGGCAACAATAACTTGCTGAAATAACTTACAAGAATGAAACAAAGATGCAAGAGAAGCAAGCCTCAAGGGAACTTCTTGGGGGCTTGCTACAATGCTAGAAATGAATGGGTAGAAGAAGAGATTCGTTACCCAACTAGTGGAGAAGCTCTTGAAGTGTTGGACGATCGAATTTGGGCAGCATAACCCTTTGTACCTGGTAAAAACCTGCAAAAACCAGCAAGCTATTGCTTGCTGGAAATGCTGCACAACACAAAAATGTTAAGAAAAATTTATGTTTTTTACGCAGAAATTTTTCACATATAATCTCCAAGTAAAAATGTAATTTATATGACCTATCAAAGACGGTTAGCTACTGAAAAATATGATGAAATAGAACAGAAAATTAGATTAAGCAAAGCAAGGAGTTAAAAAGGGGTTTGAGGGAAGACTCCTTCTTGAGGCTATCCCAACAATCCCTTGAGGCAAACCTGCGAAACTCAAGCAATATGTGAGATATACAAATAGACAACATGCATGAATAAGCTGACAATATGAAATACTTCACACCACTAGCTACCCAACATGCATAAGACCAGCAAGAATACTCTTTGCTAATCTACTCAAGTAAACTACTTTACCAAAGATCTACTCAACACTACACCATATGCAAAAATAAACAATGTCACCTCATATGCAAGAAGTCAATCAGAATACTCTTGATTACTCCAAATCCTCCAAAGCTTTATTAATCCAAATGGGAGAGTGTTGCAGCAACAAGTTGCTCCAAGACTCTCAAGAGAAAATGGGATGGAAGCAAGAGGCAAAGAGCAAGAGAGATGGGGAGAAATTTCAGTAGAGTAACACTAGCTCAAAGATTGGTGAAGAAATGAGTGGGGGGAGGCTCTATTTATGCTTGGAGAGGCAAACTCAGCCCTCTTGGATGAGATCCAAGTGTCAAAAACCAAGCCCAAGAGAGAATCCCAAGGAGAGGGGCACACCACTTAGGGTTTGGGCATGGATTGGTGATGTGGCATGTGAGTTGGAGTGTGTGGGACCAAGCAAGGATGAGGTGGTGGGCTAGGAAGGGCGCACTACTCATGGGAGGGGCCCTCAAGTCATTTAAATGACATTTTCTAAGGTTTATGTGTGAGGGGGGGCGCAAATCCCCCTAGGGGCGTGGGTGTTTTAGCAAGTGAGTGGGTGAGGGGGCATGTAAAGGGTTAGGATGTGGTTGGGTAGGTTAGGTGTCATCCCTTTTGCCTTTTATCCATCTTAACATTACCCCATTAACTCAAAATTACAAAAATTACATTTTGACTTAGCAATTAAAATTGTTTTTTTGGCTGATTGATACTTCGGGTGGACAAATGCCTAGCAAAAGTTGTCCGACTAAGTTGAAACTTGGTCCAAGGGTGTAGGGGGTGCCTTTCCATTTCGTTTGAGCACAAATACCCCTAGCAAAAGCCCAAGGACCTAGTTTTTACAATAATTGCTCAAAAACAATTAATTAATTAAATAATTAAATTTCCAACCTTAGGAAAATTAATTAAATTAAATTAATTAAAAAAACCCTATCTAGACTCGACGAAATTCCACAAAACTTTCTAAGATGTCTTACATCGTCATTTACATCATTCCTAAACAATAGCTACCAAAGGATGAGACCATTAGAACACCCTTCACCACTTTGGAGGAATTATTGCAGGTGTGAGGGAAAAACTCAAGGGAAATTAATAAGGCTGAAAAGCCCAATTAATAACCTGAGGATAAAAAACCCTCGGTGAAAGGAACTCTCCCAATGAAAACATCCCAAGGTACCTGACCTAACTATGATCGATGTAGACCTATTACATTATTAACCCACGCAAGGGTGTGGAAATTTCGTTTACAAAAATCTGTGTTGGAGGCATAAATTGCCTAGTAGAACCAAACTGTCTTTGACACATTAGCATCTGATGATGCATATCTTCATGGCACATGGAGTTGACCCCCTAGTTGAATATGCGGGCAACAGGGTGATTTAGACTTAGTCATTCTCCAGGTGAAAAATAAGTTTGCATGCAAAAGTGAAAGATTAAGAAAATACAGAAATACAATTTGGGATACCATAGAATTGTTTGATGCTATAGTTCTCATTTCAGTTCCTAGGGATCAAAACAGTTTAGTTGACAGTTTGGCAGTTGCAGCTTCAACCCTTCAACCTTCAGAAGATCTAATAAAAGGAAAAGGAAAGTTGGAAATAATTTTTAGACCTTCAGTCCTAGATAATATTGATCATTGGCAAGTCTTCAGAGATGATGAGAAAATCTTAAGATTCATTCATAATGTTCAGGAATTCTCAAGTTCCAATGTCAGTTATAAAGAAGAAGGCAAGGATTATGTTGAGGAGGATAACCCCATAAAGAATCCAGTCCCTAGAGGAATAACTTCCTTAGAAAAGATCTTTGACAGGCATGACATGTATAAAAAGAAAAAAGAAGTAGTAAACCATGGCATCTACATAGAAGTGAATATTGGGACAGAAGAAGTCCCAAGGCTCATAAAAATCGGAAAGGGTACTTCAGAAAAAGAAAGAAAAGAATTAATAAGTCTTGTCAGTGAGTATAGGGATGTATTTGTTTTTATATATGATGAACTCAAAGCCTATAAAGATGATGTATTTCAACATACTATCCCACTCAAAGAAGACACAAAGCCTTTCCGGCAAAAACTTAGGCGAATAAATCCTAAGTTAGCACCTTTGGTTCAAGTTGAACTCAAAAAGATGTTGGATGTTGGCATCATTGTTCCAACCAGGAATTCTCCATGGTGTTCTAACTTAGTGGTAGTTAGAAAAAAAAATGGGGGAATAAAGCTATGCATTGATTTTAGAAATTTGAATCTTGCATGCATTAAAGATAATTACCCCTTACCCAACATGGAAACTCTATTACAAAGAGTTACTGGTTCAAAAATAATGTCCATGTTGGATGGTTTCTCTGGATACAATCAAGTGTTGGTGAGGAAGGAGGATCAAAATAAGACAACCTTCACCACACCATGGAGCACTTTTGAGTACCTAAGAATGCCCTTTGGCTTATTAAACGCAGGTGCTACCTTTTAGAGAGCCATGGATTTTGCTTTCCATGAGTTAATGGGCAAAATCATTAAGATCTACCAGGACAACTTGACTTTGTTTTCAAAAGAAATATCAGATCATGTGAGTCATCTCAGACAGGTGTTTGAAAGATGTCGAAAGTATGGCATCTCCATGAATCCGACCAAGTCAATCTTGGGAGTTGATGAAGGTAAGTTGTTGGGCCATATCATAGCAAAGGATGGGGTGAAAATGGACCCAAAAAAGGTGCAAGCCATACAAGGAGTCCCTTTGCCCCAAACCAAGAAAGCCCTCCAGTCTTTCCTTGGTCAAATCAACTTTGTGAGAAGGTTCATCCCAAACTTGGCCAAGACCATGAAACCTATCCTCAAACTCTTAAAGAAAGATGTCAAGTTTGAGTGGACAGAAGAAGGAAGAAGAGATTTCAAAAACATTAAGAACGCAATTGGTAAATCTCTTGTGCTAATTAGTCCAAATTATTCTAAAGACTTTCAAATCTTCTCCTTTGCTTCTGAGGATACTATAGCAGGCGTGTTGCTCCAAAAGAATGACGAGGGTCAAGAGCAACCCATTTCTTTCATGAGCAAAGCATTGCAAAATTCAGAGCTTAATTATACAACCATGGAAAAGCAAGCATATGCTTTGGTCAAATCCCTTCAGCATTTTCGAGTTTACATAGGATATTCAAGAGTTGTGGGGTATGTACCTCACCCAGCAGTAAAAGATATCCTTGGACAACAAGATTGCTTGGGGGTCAGGGGAAAGTGGGTTTCAAAAATACAAGAGTATGATATGGAAATAAAACCCACTAAATTAATCAAAGGTCAAGGATTAGGTCAAATGGTAACTGAAGGAAATGAATGAGCTTTGGACCTAGTCTGTCAAAATAGCGAATCTAGGCCATCTTTATCTCCAGAACTTCAAAAGTTAGAACAACACGAATGGTATGATAATATCATTTTCTTCCTTTCTAATCTCACATGCCCAAGTCATTTAATTGGTCACAAAAGAAGAGCACTGAGATTAAAGGCAGCTAAGTATTGTATCATTTAGGATGGATTGGGGTGGAGGAACCCCGATGGGGTAATACTTAGATGTGTTGATGAGCTTGAGTCCAAAAGACTCTTGGTTGATTTTCATTCAGGATTTTGTGGTGGGCATTTTGCAGCCAAAACTACTGCCCACAAGATCCTCAGAGCAGGTTACTACTGGCTTACTATATTTTCATATGTGCACAAAATGGTTAGGGGTTGTCAGCAATGTCAGTTCTTTACTGGGAAGCAGAAGCTAGCAGCCTTACCATTACAGCCAGTAGTGATGGAAGCTCATTTTCAGCAGTGGGGGCTTGATTTCATTGGTCAGTTCAAGGATAATTCAAGTAATGGCTATACTTGGATAATCACAACAACTAATTATTTCACAAGGTGGGTAGAGGCTATACCCACCAAGTCAGCAACCAATAAAGTGGTCATGAACTTTATTGAAAACAAAATTATCGCTAGATTTGGTGTGCCAGCAAAGATAAATATTGATAATGCCAAGGCCTTTAGTTCAACAGAATTATCCTCATTTTGTTTTAAGTATGGCATTATATTATCCCACTCTTCAAACTATTATCCCCAAGGCAATGGTCTTGTTGAGTCTAGCAATAAAAACTTAATGACAATTCTTAAGAAAACCGTTGGGGATAACAAGAGGTCATGGGATAATAAAATGAAGTTTGCACTTTGGGCTGACAGGATCACAAAGAAGAGTTCAACAAGAAAGAGTCCCTTTGAGTTGGTTTAGGGTCTTGATGTCACTTTGTCAGTGCATCTAAAGCTTCCAGTGTATCAGTTTGTTCAGAAATATGGTTTGAACGAAGACTTTCATCAAAATAGAATTGATCAAATAATTGAACTTGATGAAAACAGAAGGAAATCCTTAGATCAAAGTATAAAAAATCAGGAAAAGATAAAGAGAACTTTTGATAAGTCCTCAAGACAAAGAGATTTCCAGGCAGGTGATATAGTCCTTCTGTGGAACAAATGGAAAGAAAATCCAGGAAGTCATGGCAAGTTTGACAGTCTATGGGCAGGGCCATACATTATCCAAGATGTAGCTGGAAAGAACTCCTTTGTCCTAAGAAGATTGGATGGTGAGAGGTTGCCACTTCCAGTAAATGGTCAACTTCTCTGTGATGTCTCGTCCCCAAGAGTAGGCCAGCAGGGAGTGACTTAGTAGTCTATATGTTCCCGTAGACTATAGTCAGGCACAAACAGGGAACAAGATGGAGAAATAAGGAGGAATTAACGGCTAAACGATGAATTAAGACAAAATACTTAGGAAAAGTCACTTAAGCCTAAGTCAACGGAGAATTAGAATGAAAAGGTGTTACGGGGGGACTTAATTGACAAATAAATCACTTTAGGAGGAAAGGCGCCTAGGTTAAGTGATGTCAACGAAGAATTAGGTCGAGAAAGCTATAAAGGAAGGGTAAAGCAACCTAATTCATTATGCATGATAATGATTTGATGTTGAGAGCTTCCAG
>SNQJ01S0219624.1:0-15197 GCA_010110895.2 Picea sitchensis
AATCAATTGAGGGTGACATATTGAGAGAGAGATCAAGGAAGCATTGGTTAATTCTAGTTAGGGAGGAGTCATCCTAAGTAGGGTCAAACTCAAGATAATGACCTGGGAAGGATTAAGAAACCAACAATGAAACCAAGGCAAGGGCAAAAAATGAAGCAATAGAGAGGGGACTAGGAAGAGAGGAGAGCCTTTTCCCAAGTGTTTGAGGGAAAGAGGAAGAGAAAGAGAGAAAAATATAACTCAAGAGGCTAGGAGAGGAGGAAAGTACAAAGAAAACAATGAAGCATTGGGTGCTATAGAAGTAGGAGATGACTAATGCCAATGAGGAGAGATCCAAGTTGGCCTTATAAAGGTCACATCTAAGATGGGACTTCATTCAAATTGGTAAACCTATATTAAAATATGGGAAAATTTCGATGTCAAAAAATCATCTTAGACTACCTACAAAAGGTTAAGGAAAGAGATGAGAGGGGAAAGGAGAGGAGGGACTACACTGAGTAGGTTCAAACAAGCACGAAGAGAAAAAACGAGAAGGATTAGGTAATTGAAAAAGGCTTGGAGGAGACACACTTTCTAAGTGAAGGTAGATCAGAGGAGGGGTGAGGAGGTAACAAGGAAAACGTGGTAGTCAACCACTCATCATGTTTAAGGTTGTTTGAGGAAAGAGGAAGAGAAAGAGAGAAAATACAACTCAAGAGGCTAGGAGAGGAGGAAAGTACAAAGAAAACAATGAAGGATTGGGTGCTATAGAAGTAGGAGATGACTAATGCCAATGACGAGAGATCCAAGTTGGCCTTATAAAGGTCACATCTAAGATGGGACTTCATTCAAATTGTAAACCTATATTAAAATATGGGAAAATTTCGATGTCAAAAAATCATCTTAGACTACCTACAAAAGGTTAAGGAAAGAGATGAGGGAAAGGAGAGGAGGGACTACACTGAGTAGGTTCAAACAAGCACGAAGCGAAAAAACGAGAAGGATTACGTAATTGAAAAAGGATTGGAGGAGACACACTTTCTAAGTGAAGGTAGATCAGAGGAGGGGTGAGGAGGTAACAAGGAAAACTTGGTAGTCAACCACTCATCATGTTTAAGGTGTCCTAGAGAAATCTCAATCTCTGTCCCAAAAGGTGATTTTGAGGGAACCTGTGAAGTAAGGAGGAGGTTTAGGGAGTCCAGAGGCACATCACTTAATGTTTTCACTAGGGAAGTGCAACAAAGGTTTTTGACATAGCTTGGGGTTGGGGAAAATTTGTGTTGATAGGTTGAGGAAGGAGAGCTTGTCTTAAAAAAGTGTCAAGTTGAGATGTAACATCTTGTTTATGAGTAGTGTATCATTGGGAGCTACAAATTTGGATTGAGGGAGATTGTGATCCTTGTTTGAAAGAAGAAAAGTTTTTTTTTTAGATATCGGAGAGAACTGGTAGGCAATTTCAAATGTCCAACGCTTCCAAGGATGCACTACTCTTCATCGTGGACCTGCTTGCGATGTTATAAAAGAGTGTTAAGGTGTAGCTTATAAAGGGAAAAATAATCATATATGATCATTGAGGACAGGAGAAGAAAATAGTAAAATAATAGGAAAGCCACAAGTAATAAATGTTAAAATAATAAATATACAATAATACACATAATTGATTAATTAGTTGATAAAATAAATTGAATAAATCAAAGGATGAATTTAAATTAAGAAAACATATTAAATGATTATGACATTAGTTATAACTCAAAGATAATAGGATTGAAATAAGATAATGTAAAAAGATTATAGGGATAAACAGGGTATAGAAAGACCAAGGTAAGGAAGGGAAACAGGGGTGTTAGAAATAATAGGTGTTCTAATTTAACCATAGACAATATAACACATTATCACCAACCATAGGTTGAAGCTACAAATTCCGGCACCTTAACGCTGATAGAGAATAATTGAAGTAAACCTAGGCCTAGCTAATCAAGGTAGTACTTCTAGAGTTACTATGCCAAGCAGAAGTCCAAACCATAACTCAAGAGATTCCAAGATCCGAACCAACACAAGCCAGTGAGATTTAACTACAACTACTCTCCGAACTTGCACACTTAATCCAAATTATTTGCGGCAGCTGGTAAGATGTGTCCTTCAAATGAGCTCTCACGTCCTATATTTATACTACTCCACCTTATTTTTCTGGGCCGACTTCTCATTATGTAGGCTAAAAACTCAATATTAAATATTTCCTTTAGCCAACTTGTCTCTAGGGTTATGTCCAATGCTTGAGAGTTTCTCACTTCCTAAATAATTTATTCTTAATGTGGTTAAGCACGGAGGTTAATACTCCCCACAACTACCATAATATCAACAGGTATTGTGCTAAATGGTTCTTGTTACCAAACATACCATTCTACATGTAGAATCATCATAACCACACAAGATATCTCATGATTAGATCATCACGAAAGAATCTACTATCACTATCATTACCTGCTCATCCCATAGCATCAATTGCATCATCTCTCAAGGTCATACTCCATATGAGTAATCAAACAAGATGTTGGATAAGTCACTGCTCCATTAGAGGATACAAGAACTATTATTCTAATCCGACATATGTCCTAGAAGAATAATTATTTCAATAGATGTTGAAAGGCACGCCATGGGCTACAAGGACTATTCTTCTAATCCGCACATACATCCTAGAAGAATAAATGTCCTAGACCATTTTCTCTCTGGAGAATATATGTCCACCAAACACACTAACTATCCATATATCTGATAATCATTTCCAACACTGCCTGATAGTCTACATGGCAATCGAATAATGCCATTCAATAGAACACAACTGTTTATCCGTAGTAGTACACAACTATCATCCAGTTGGTACACAACTACACCAAGTAGCACATGGCTACTTAATCGGTGACACATAGTCACAAATAGTGGAACAAATCCATCATAGTAGCATACATCTATTGTCCAAAGACATATACGTTTCCATAGAAATTATATCATTTGATATCAACCCATAAAACAATATCATGATATAAACCCATTCATCTTGAAGCCATTCTTCCACTCACATCCGTGATATTTGGAAGAGAAGATGTCCCTAAGGTAAAACATCATTCATGGGCTATTTGGACTATTCTTCTCAAGCATAGAAAATAATTGTCCCTAATTTATGAACCCAGACCATTCAATCTAATTAGCATTCTTCTGGCACTAGTCATAGTGAAACCTCGAGAGAATGAGTATGCCCTAAGAAATTCCTGTCCATGATTGTTGAACCTGACCATTCAATTCCATAATCAAGGCCCTCCGACACTAATCATAGTGCAACCTAGATAGAATGATTATTCCCTAGGGAATGATCATCTTACCATTTCCAAATGGAAATGATTGTCATACACCAAATCAAACAACAAACCATTCTTAGAAACCGGCTCACAACCATGAACTTTGAAAGAATGATTGTTCGATTTGAGGCGCACCACTCTACTTGACCACTACTTAGAGGACTACAAGAAGAATGATTGTCCCAGGTACCATTCCCCCACACCGGACACAAGGAATCAATGTCTATGGTACATCAACACTATATCAGACCATTTTCATCATAAAATGATTGTTTGATCTGGACCATTTTCCTAACTAAAAAATTCATGTGCGTCAGAAATCTCAAACCACTTTCTGAACTGGAAGGTGACTACCCAACTTGGACCATTTTTTCCAAACTGAAAATGACTGACCATGAATCAATAATGTGTATCAGTGCTCCTTCCCAACCTATGAGTAATCTCTTCCTTTTCAATAAGGAAGTTGTTCCACGAGCCTTCAAGTTTGTTTCTATAACGCTAACGCTTTCAATTTGGACAAAGGTTTTACCGGAATATCCGCTTCTCATCTGTTGAGATATATTGAAGAACCACTTTGGCGGAATTCATCACTGAGAATGTAATACTTGATCTCAATGTACTAAATGTCATGGAACACCTGTTTTATCCACTATATAGCTCTGATCATTACAATATATCATGGTCAATTCAACACTTATGTTTCCTTATAGCTCATGACATCATGGTGGGTTCAACCAAATATATCCAAGTAGCCCTTCTTTTATCATCATGAGAGTTTGTTATGAATTAGCAATCCATCATCCTAAATTCCCCTAACTAATATTCTGGATATTAATCGCTCTGGCTATAGAAAGTTTTACCATCGCTTCACAAAGTGAGATACTTCGCATCAAGTTGTTTGAATCCATACAAGGTCTTCTTATATCTCCATACATGGGTATCTTTCTAGTATAATCTTCTTTCTCACTGGCTTATTGGGAAGAATGCCTTCACATGTAAATTCCAACCAAGGATACCTAGGTATATCTGGAACACGTTGTTGTCATAGTCTTCTCCCTCCCTTCTTAGAAGAACTCAATCTCGCAATGCTTCCACATTCATAAATATTTTCACACTATTATTATCATATAACTCCATTTCTTCTACTTGATTTCTTCTTTGTGAGTTCAAACCAAGATGGTAGTCTCATGATTCTAAAGATAATAATCAAGTTGTTCAAGATTTTCTTCTTTATTGGAATCTTCATGTTTTTCTTTTGTTTTTGGGTCCATGGAGTTTTTTTTTCTATAGATTCCATGCCCTTTCCTTCCTAAGATTCCAACTTCTTCCTTTCATCATATAGGATCATGGATGTAGATGGACAACCATGATAATTTAAGGATTTTTCAAATAAGATCTTTTCAGAGTCAACCGAATATGTTGTTTTTCTGCCATCGCTACTTTCATGGGGGAACATGGATAGATACTCAATAATCCTCAATGAATCATATTAGTCAGAGCCAATCCCTCCTAATCTTTGCTTCATACATGAATGCATGACCTTCTTTTGGAATTTTGTAATTCGCTCCCTCCATCTCGTGATAGTCAATGCTTTTGTCTGCATCCTTATTTCCTTTCGCAAGGTGTCACAAGTCTTTTCTAATTTGGTTGGGTCGGACTTTTTCCTCGCTTTGACTTATTCCTGGCCCCTTCAAGTTTGATTCTCATTTCGGATTATCCGGAAGTTGTTACTTATATAATAGTTTCCATAGGAATTGTTATCAAAGATTGTCAACATTTCATCTTTTCATGTGTATTGGTTTGACTTGTAGTCACTGGTAGCAATCTTATCCTTTATATTATTTACAATGCACATATTTTCTTCTAAGAAATAGATATACGCGATATGTACATAAACCATGTGAACATGGTATGTTGAACTTTGAAGAATATTTTGGGAATAGGCAAGAGGAATATATTTATCCCGCTTGCCTCTTTGAGGGTTCCCTTCTCTTCACAACTCATGCTTCTGACCGTTACTTTTATTTAACTCAAGATAATGGTTTATGTAGTGACCATATTTTTATAGTTGAAGCATTGTATTTTTGACATATCATTTTCTTGATTTGGTTTCTTCCTGAGCCAAACTTCTTATTCCCTGGAACTTTGTACTTGTTGTGAAATCTTGATCATCGTGCTTTCGATATTTTGCATTAATCCTTGATTATTTTTGTGCACATCAAGTCCAAAGTTCTTCAAAATGTGGGATAATTCTTTCTTGTGTTCATGCTTGCAAAGAAATTCATATCCCATGTCTTGGGAAGACCATTGAGTACTATATTTACCAATTCCTTCTCTCAAATGATTTCTTCAATAGCTTGTGGTTGATCTATTAACTGAGATATTCTCACAATGTATGATGTTATGCTATCATCATCATTCATTTTCATGTCACGGAGCTCATTCTTCAAACTCATTACTTGTCCAATGCTTCGAATCGAGAAGAGATTAGTTAGGCATCATACATCTTCTTAGATGAGTCAAGATGAGAGATGTAGGGTATCAAGTATTCCTTACAGAGTCCACTATTATACTCATAACATTGATGTCATTTTCTTTGAACTTATCCATAACTATAATGTTCTGAGGTTCCTTTTTTCCTTCTTCAAATTATGGTTCCATGATCTTTCCCTTTACACAATATCCAAACTTTATTCTTGGCAAGGATGAGATCAATCCTTTGTCTTCCATGCCTCAAGCTAGAACCCCTTCTAACTTGTTTTTTTCAACTTCATAGAGTAAGTCATGACTACTATGACTTGGTCAACCTTGACTTTGACCCAAAAACTCAAACTTGACGCCTTAGATTGCTAAGAGTACTGGGAGGTGCACTAAGTTAGGCTTAATTAGGACATCCATAAATTAGAATAATCTTCACTTAATTAAGGTTCCTTAACAAGAGGGTTAGGGTTTCAAGCAGCATAGAGAAAAACTTTGACCTAACCCGCAACGTGAATTCAAGAAAACTATCCCACCTATCTTCCAACGGCTAGACTGTTCGAAGATAGTGTGATCCCATAACCCATAGGAAATAATAGGGTGTGTTTGTTTAACCATGCCAGACATATACTGAGAAAGTGATGATGCACCCAACACTTTGGGATTTCACATTCACCTTGTGCTCAACAACAAACCGCCCAAAATTTCAACAGATTTCCTTCCCACGTGATAATCATCCTGAGTCTCTTCTCAACTCTGTTTCAGGAGGTCATATCGCTCCATCTCCTCCCCAGAGGAACCACAATCTCTGTGGGTTTTCTCTCATGTTTGTAAGTTGGAGAATATCTTCACGTGGCTACGATGATCCACATCTCATAAGTTTGTAAGTTGGAGAATGTATAACATAACTGCAATCATCAACAAGATCTTAGTCCACATGTGCAGAAGGTTGGAGGTGTAGCAGGTATGTACTGCTGACATTAACAATCGTACGACTGACGTCAACATAGGTATAGGTGGCAGTAGCTACAACAAAATTTTGCAGGCAGATTTTCGAGTAAATTGATGAGTTGTATTTGCTGATTTTTTATGTTGAAGGACAGGTTGTCCTCAGATTTATTTAGTCAAAGGTTGTTGAGACCAGGGTTGGTTTTTTCCCTCAAGCTCTTCCATGAATAACACTCTTCCAGTGTTCTTGCCAATAACTTGTTTTTTTCAAACCTCAAGCTCTGACACCATGTCAACTTTCATATGTCTTTATGTGACCAATTTTCAGATTTGAAAATTGTCACCTAGTGAGCTAATAGTCAGGCTCTAGCTATTATCATTGAAAATTTTTACAATGGTAATTATGACTGAAAATTATTATAGCGGCAATGGAAACATAAAAGATCAAAGATGAATCATCAACACAACTCAAACACAATTTTGTGTTCTGTAATATTCATTAAATTGTGAAATTTCAGGGCTAAACCAACCCTCCTGGTCAACAACCTTTAACTAAATAAATCTAAAGACAACCTGTCCTTCAACATAAAAAATCAGCAAATACAACTCAACAATTTACACTGGAAATCACCGCGAAAATTTTGTTGTACATCGCCACCCATATACCTATGTTGGATACAAAATGACATGACATCGCGTTAATGCATCTACCACACCTCAACCTTCTCAATGCAGGGATTCAAATATGGTTGATGATTGTACCTATGTGAGACATTCTTCAAGTTACAAACCTGTGAGATGTGGGATCATTGCAGCTATTTGAGTCTTTCTCTAGCTTACAAACATGAGAGAGTCTCTAAGAGGGTGTGGTTCCTATCGAGACAGATGGAACGAAGACCCCATTCGTAGAGAGTTGAGAAGAACCCGTGATGATTATCCCGCAGCATGACTGCTGAGTCGACATCCCCGTATCGAAGCACAAGGTGAATGTGTTGATGATTCATCTATGATCTTTTATGTTTCATCAGATATAATTTTCGGGATAATTATCACCTAAAATGTTTCCCAATGAGAATACGTAGAGCTCCATCATTAGCTCATCAGGTGACAATTTTCAAAATTGAAAATTAGTCACATAGAGGTATATGTGAAAGGATGGTGTCGAGCTTCGAGGTTTGAAAAAATAAGTTATTGGCCGTAATCGAAGAGTGTTGTCTGTTCTTGGTCTTGTTGTTTCTTCAAGTGCAACTATAGTGAACATTGAAGCCGAGGGCGTGTTGAAGGCAACCAAATTCCCCTTGGTTTGGAAGGAAAGGGTTCTCCTTCTAGAGGAGAATGATCTCAAGGAGTATGCTCAGAGTGTGGTTGCAAGTCCCATTGATCAACAGGAATTGACAGCCCACAGAAAGAAGGAAGTGAAGGCCAAGATGGTATTGCTAGAGTCCATGAAGGACCACTTGACTCTTCACACAGTTGAGAAAGCAACTGCTAAGGATATGTAAGGATTCTTTTTAAGTGGGTCTCTGCCAAAACAAGAACATCGCAGATGCTGTTTTAAGAACCAACTTCAGATTGTCGGAATGATCAGTGAGGACACAATTGTCAATTATCTCATGAAGATTACTCAGATCCGAAATCATCTCACAACCATTAGTGAGACAATGCAAGATGACGAGTTGGTAAATGTAGCCTTGAGAGGTCTCCTCAGTCTTTGAACCATTCGTGCGGATCCGTACGAGAGTAGTTACCATCACACTATGATAGATTAGAATCCGTGGAGGAGACCCTAAGAGGTCCAAGGATGATTTGGGATGGTCCAATGAAGCAAAGGCATTGATAATAAACCGTGCCCCATGTACAATAACTGTGAAGGGAAGAAGGGTTCTCCGTATTTAAGTGGTCCACCAGAAGAATGGATTCTCCCAAGAGAGAAGCATCCCCATAACCGAGACAAAATAAATATCTAAGAAGGATCAGATGTTTTGAGTGCCATGAATTTTCTCACACTGGGTGCTCACAATGTCCACTGAGGTAAGAATATGTCAAGCATCAACAATAAAGGTTGATGAGTTTGCGCATGTTCCAGAGGGAGATCTCGTTGGTTTTCACCCTTTCAGGTACATTTTCTAGCAGGGAGACTTGGTTGGTGGACAACAAAACATATTTCCATATGACATGTGCATGAGAGTTGTTTGACACTCTCAAAAGGACTGGCTCAGACTTATGGAGCTTGGTACAAGAGCCAAGCATTCAGAATGAGGATCTAATATAGTATTGTTTCGATCGAAGTCAGGAGAGATAATGAGGGTGTCAAATGTGCTCTGGCACAGGTCCTAGGAGGTCCTCTCGTGATTGGAGATTGAAGAAGGATATCACGGATGTTTCATGGATAAGGTTGCTTGTGCCCATGGCTGCACTAGCTTTGATCAACAAGGTTCCCTGAGTTAGGGGAGGGAACCTATACACATGGTGGGCTAGTCGCAGGGTGCAGCAGCATGCATGAGTAATAGACAGTTGAAGAGCATGTAGTTCCACCGTGAGGCAGAGGTCCCACGTGAGCACAGTTCAAAGGGATCCAAAGTTCATAGAAAGATGAATCCTCAAGATCCAGAGGGAGGAGCAACCTCCCAAGACTATGCAGAGTGGACAATAGATAGGAGAGAAGATGACCAGAGGCGCAGATTCAAAGGAGTCGTTTCAGAGAACCTCAGGATCCCAAAGCGGCCTCAGAGAGAGTCAATTGTATCAGAGGGAGAGATGGTCATCTAGAGGGAGTTCCCCCCCTTGGGTTCAATTGAGAGAGATACATCTTCCAAGACTAACATACATGTGTCATGGGTTGAGGAGGTCAGAAAGGAGATGCAGGAGTAGGAGGCTTCTTAGAGCTGTCTACCTTCCATGGAGGGCACAGTTGATTTAGCAGGCCATGCTACCATGATAGAGGAGGAAAGACAGGAGCCTCGCAGGGGAAGGAGGATTCTAGGGCATGTGGGACATGTATGGAGGATCCATGTGTTTTGACAGGAATTACTACCATGCAGGGAGTAGCCAAGAGGAAACTTGGATGCTGGATATTGGACCTCGTGACCGAGGACGGATCATCGGACAAATTTTCCTTAGAGACCGAGATGGCCACCAAATGAACTGACAAAGGATGCTGGACACAACTAGTCAAGGTATTTGACATCATAATCCTTTTCCCATGATCTCCAGTTCACATAATTACTCTTTCCACAAGGAAGGAGTACAGCTTGGATCTATTGGAATATAGATGAGGGTGTAACATCTGTGAGCTTATATCTATTAAGGCATGCATAATTGTATATTCAGATGTTGAGGATGGGATACCTCCCCTGGCTAAGGGACAATGTGATTGGCCCCAATGACTAAGGACGATTAGTCAACACCCTTTTTCCTCAGAGACTGAGGGATGTGGCCAATGAATTTAATGGGATAAGGAAGTGACAAGGGATGCAACCAATCAGATGAATTTGACAAACAAAAAATCTCGTTTGAGTTAAGAGACCCATTTTCCACAATGACAAGGGGACTAGCCAGTCTCAACTATTGGAGTATAAATGAGGTGGCGGATTCGTGAGCAGTTTCTACTATGTGCAACAATTGTAGATTCAGATGTTGGAGGATGGGCTACCTCCCTCACTAAGAGGCAATGGTGATTGTTTTAGCTTCGAAAGGTATTCCCACCATGCCAAGTGTCAAGCATGTGGAAATATTCATGGCAATGGTTTTGACTTTGTTTTGTCAAATCGCCCAGATTAGCCCTGACATCACATGGGAAAATTGTGGGCTTTGTGGGCTTGTGTGAAGGTGCCACACCCACGTGCGATGATTAAAATGATTTCCACTAATTGCTGAGTTTAGGAAGGGCTCCTAAGCTCACTCATTGGACCTCTATATAAAGGAGAGATGGCATTGTGACATTAGATCACTATGCGATATGGAGAAAGCTAAGTGAAGTGCACTTGTGCTAGGAGCTTAGAAATTTCAACAAGGAGAAATATGCACTATGAGGCAATCCCACCTAGGTTTTAAGGAATTTTTTTATTTTGGTCCTCCTCTAGAAGACATATTCTCCAAACCTAGAAGACACATGAGGTCACACTTGAAGAGGAGTTGGGGAAAGGATAATCAACTCACACGCAGAGAGGAGGTCGCACGCAGAGCACAGGGATGTGGCCAGGATAGGTTGTAGAGTTTGTGCCACTAGATCGAGGGACAAAAAGAGGAAATCGCATTAATGGAAGGGAAGATTTAGTCCCGCACGCAGGAGAAGGTTGAGATGTAAAGCACGTGCGGTGAGAAGGTTGAGGTGTAGCACATCCGTTTTGTTGTCGTCAACAACTCCTGCATAACCCATGTCAAATGATAGTGGTAGTGGCACCAACTTCACAACATAATTTCGCAGAAAATTTCTTCGTGTAAAATTGGGTCATTGTATTTGTTGATTTTTTTGTTGAAGGATAGGTTGTCCTCATATTTATTTGGTCAAAGTTTGTTGACGAGGAGCACTGATTTTTCCCTAAAATTTCTAAATTTAATGAATATTATAGAATAGAAAATTGTGTTTCAGCTGTGTTGATGATTCATCTATGATATTTATGTTTCAAGCATATAATTTTCAGTAAATTTGTTGATAACTAGGCTTGATTGTTAGTCACTAGGAAGCAATTTTTAGATTTAAAAATTAGTCACATAGTGGCATATGTGAAAATTGACATTTATTAGAACATAATTCCAAAATATTAAATAATCAAAATGTCTTATCATTTTCATACTAGTAAACCAATGGTGTTGTTCAATTAAACATAATCATGTTGCACATGGTTATCATTTGTATGATTGAGATCTTAATAAGAGAATTAAAATAATACTTCTTGATGTACTTTTGAAACTTAGATTCAATCAGGAAATAAAATAGTGTTGAAATATTTATTATCGTATTTGAAATATTCATTTTTGATAATGATTTTATCAATAGTGATGAGAGGTGATCTAGGTCGATAAAAATGAGGTGTTTTTTTAGCCCCCACCAAGGTTTGATCACCACAAGAGATGGTTGGCGTGTTTCTTACAAGGGGGTTGTCGATCTACCAAGGTGTTGTTAAATTAAGTTAAGTGATTGTGCAATGTATCACTTCTTGATAGGTGGTAGATGCTTACCATTATCATATTAAGGAAACATGTTTTAAGAAATCATAATTCCATAAATGTCACATTCATATTTCCAATTAATAGAGTTTAAAAGAATCTTTAGTTCAATATATAAATAAATGTAAAACATCAACATATTTTCATATAAAAATACAAAATAAACTATCAACCCTATTACAAACAAAATTCCAAGTTATAAGCCAAGCAAATGACATTTCAATCCAATGTAATCATGTTACACACCGTTATCTCTATCTAATTGAGATCTCTAGCATTTTATTTCAAAGAATGTTAAGGTAATGCAAACTTCATAAGCAAATAAAAAAAATAATCTCTAATGCACTTTTGAATTGTTTTGGGCTATATAATATAATACAATACAATAACCTTGAAAATTGCATTGCGTGATGGACAATCTTCTTATTTCATGAAAAGTATTACAACATAGAGAGAACAATAATTTATATCTCAATGTGGACTTTAGCTTTTTGAAAAAATAAGCAACATATCATGAAGAGAAGTGTTCGTTGGTTCTTCCTCGAGTCGAGTATCTTTGTCCTTTTGACTAATTTGGTCTATCGGTTGATCGAGGTAAGAAAGGCTCAAATGTCATAGCAATTACTACCACAACAACAGCATTTAAGATAAAGAAAACCATTTGGTTACCTGTAAAATGACATAAAGAACAACCTTTCCATTAGAAACTCTTTGTAAATTATTACCTCAACATTTTTATAATAGTATGTACTCTTAAAAACATCACATGAATCATTAATTCTATGTGAATTAAAAAGATAAGTGAATTTAAAAAATTAAAAAGATTATGAGAATTTTGATAGAAGTATATATCTCAAAGTTTTAATTCTAAAATTTGGAATAAACTTAATGGTCCAAACTTATTTTGTAGGTTATTTTTTCACAATTAACATTTTAAAACAATTTATTTATTGGAAATAAAGAATTATTTTTAATTTTTACAAAATGAAATTAATATAAATTTATGAATCATTATCTTTCATTAAAAAAGATAATATAAAAAATAATTTATAAGTTTTGAGGGTTAATTTGATTGGTATTGGAGTCAAATGTGGAAACTCTCAAAGTTGGAAGATCATGGGTTTAACTCTCTCGATTCTCTTGGGGTTAGGCATTGTAGTCATTATCAATGGTTTATCTTGCTTACCATCCATGGATCACAATGAAGTCTTTAAAGGGTTTTAAAGAAGGTTTTCCTTGAAAAAAAAAAGAGAAAATAATTTATATAATAATATATTGTGAACAACTAAAATTATTTTCTGGGTTTTTATACTTTGTAAGAGAAAAATGTATCTCTTTCAAATTAACTAGATACTAAAATAATGACTACTTTAATCAACATATTTTGTTTGTGCCCATTTTACCCGAAGGTTATTGGGCATTGCACAAGATTTTGAATATGCCAATAAGAGCTTGTGTCAAATGTTGGATTGATATGGAGATGCACTAGGAGGAGTCGTGTTGAGTATTAGAGCCAATACAAAATTGGATGCCTACTAGCACAAGCAATTTTAACTAACCTATGTAACTAATGTAAGTAAATCTTTGAAGTGTTTATAAATATAATTATATCACGTGAAGGGTTATATAATCAATTGCCACTTTTAGATTCTTTCATAGATGAGAATCAATATCTTCAATGGACCTCTTAGACATATGTGTTGACCATTTTGCATGATAATGAAGATACCAAATTGAAGCCTTCGTGAATTCATATCTATTTATTTATGTGACGATGGATGGATTTGGGTGAATTGTATGATTATGTATGTTGATTGATTGTGTTTTCTTATGTTTTGTAGCATATTAGTATATAATTCCTCTATATATAACTTATATACCTTATCCTTGTGAGTGTTTGTTGGTGCCCACTTTTGCAATTTACGTATTCCTGAAGATTACTTTTAAGATCTATTGCATGTAAGATATAAGTATTTTGTAGACCATTGCAACTCATCACTCTTAGTATTTATAGGATGAATCTCATGTAATTGGGGTAAAAAATTAGTTGTAATTGGTTGGATTTATAAAAACATTGCTTTGAAGCCCAGCCAAAATAATAATTGTCGATCACTTTGGGCAAGCTTTTCTAGGATTTTGACAATTTGCTCCCTAATATGCTCATAGCCTCCTTGAAGAGAATGCCCTTGGGTCCCTCATCCTCTTCAAAGGTTTCCACAGGGAAACAACCTTCCAAACTCTAGAAAGCCAAAATTTAAAATCTAAGCCAAGATAGATGTTTGTCAAAAATATTCTTTGTTGTCTCCTCCACAATGACCACATAAAACAAACTAGTATCCTTGAAAGATGATCTAATATGGATATTCATAGGAGTTTGGATGATGTGTAAAGCTATTAAAAACTAATTTGTTAAGCAATGGATCCCTCACTTAGAAGTGCAAATCCATAACTACTTATGTAGAGAAGGATATTATACATTCTTATTTAAATTAAATCAGATGAGGAATTCATCTTTAGGAATGACACTTTGGTTCCTTGGCCCATGTGGAATGTATCTTAATAAGTGGATGCTCAATTTCAATCCAAAAGAGGATATACCCTTAGTAGTGCCAATTTGGGTAAGACTTTTGCATTTCCCACTCATCTTGTGGGATGATGAAACATTTGAAGCAATAGGGAATAAGCTAGGAAGTACATAGACAACACAAAACGAATCTTGGTCAATATGCATATGTGTGGATTTGTGTAGGGGTAAAACTAGAAAAGGGTGTGCAAGAGGCCATCAAACTAGACATGAAACACTAGACACATATCCAACCATTGGACTATGAGCAACTCCCATTCAACTATAATAAGGGTCATGGATATGGCCACTTTGTTGAACATTGTAAAAGGTTCCCATTGCAATTGGCATCAAGGATTAAGTGTGTTAGAATGCGTTAAAATATGTCTAAACCCAAATTAATAACTCATTGGGGTTAATGGGACAACTTCGATGGGATCCTACCATACTTGGGTGATGTAATTTAAGGAAGTTTGTTATAACACTTAAGGGAGACCAAATAGCATAAATATAGGAGTCATTTGCTCATTTGTACTTATTGAATTGGATTTCTCTCCTTTTGAGGTGTGTTGAGAATTTCCCACCACTCAAGATCTTGAGATTCATCCAGATGTTGTGTATGGTGCTTTAATGATATATTGCATTCTCTAAGGTATTTTTAGTTTGGTGTCTCTAATTTTTTTCTTGTGTGGAGTTATCTGATTGAT